>CM042217.1:4056398-4133898 GCA_023566465.1 Cottus gobio
ATGCATATGTTGTTACTGTGTGTGTGTGTGTGTGTGTGTGTGTGTGTGTGTGTGTGTGTGTGTGTGTGTGGTACCGCTGGCAGCGTTGAGCCCATCCCGCCCCCACCGTGTGGTCAATAGAAGCAACATGGCCTCTGTTTTCCCGCATGCCCGTCCACCCCCTCTCCTCTCTGTCCTCCTCTCCCTCCTCCTGTGTGGTCCTCCTCTCCTCCTCTCCTCCTCTCCTTCTCTCCTTCTATCTTTTCTTTTGTCGCCTTCAGCGAGCGAGAGCTGATAAAAAGTTAAGAGCGTGATTTATAAAAAAAAGAAGTCTTTATCTCGTTAAGACTCAGCTGCTCGTGGCTAAGTGAGCGTGACGCATGGCAACGTGGCCTCGATTAACTTTTACAAGGAAACGAGCGATTCTACTGATTTCTGGGCGTTTCCAAGAGCAAATAATTATCATAATTAAAGGGCACTTTCTCACCCTCACGCGTTACCTACAGGATCAGGTTGGTCTACGGCTGAATATTCCACAAATATTTCTGTTGACATGCAGGTGGGCTCAAGTCAAGACAGACAAGGCAGAAGCACACGAATTTGAGTTGCGACTCCTAAACGAGTCACAATTGTAATCAAAAGTAATTTTGCATTTTGCCATTTTGCATACGGCAATTCTTTGTTTTTTTTTTGGACCAATGCATATTTTTTGGTTTATGGATGACATGATCTTTGGTATCATTTTGGCCAACTGGTGCTCAGTAACGTATGTTTCATGGTTCTCCCCCTGCAACTTGACTGGGTTCAAACCGAGTGGATCTGGAGACATCCAGTGTTGACTTGCCGGGAATGAAGTGCGTCAATATTTGTTGATTTAGGAAACGATTGAATTGCTGGCACACATTTTAAAATAACACAAATGTTATGTTTTTGTTTTGGGGGAAGGTATCAAATATTTAGTCAAAAGGTTCAAGTACAAGTGAAGTCAGGAGTCACTGCGGTTTAAATCCAAGTCTTTTGTTTGTTTTGTCAAGTCGAATCTAAAGTCATCAGACTTGTGACTCGAGTCCACAACTTGAACTTCACCGTGAAGTCCTACGGCGACGCCCACAATAATAATGATGTTTAAAAGTAGGCGTGGCTCTCCTTCCAAACCAGAAACGTGGGTTTTTCTTTTCGGGAATGCATTTCTACTCCGGACTGGTTGGCTCATTGATTTGTATACAACACACAGAGATGGTCATAAACAGGCAAGAGGTCTCACACTGCCGTAAAAAAACAAATTGAGACGCATATTACGAATGCATACGTCACATGTCCAAAGAATGCTCCGAAAAAACCTGAATATCATTAGCATATTGCTCACTAACAAAGCCAATATTGTAACATTGGAGATAAAAGTGGAATATTAGTGGCCAGTGATAACTCCACCTCACAGGAAGTGACCGCTAGTTAGCCTCATGCACGGATGAAAGAGCCTTCGGCCGAAAACTTTGATTTCTGTGTCTCCGATTGCGACTTAGCGGCAGGCGGAAGTCGGAGGGCGACGGACCCTGTTAGCGTCTCACAGGAAAACCTTTGAGAAGACGCCAGCAACAGCAGAGCTCCAGGTTCAAGGCCTCCTCTGTCCCTCTCCTGCTCCCTTTCTCTCCTCCGTCTTTTTTTACTTGATCTCCTCCAAATATTTGCTTTAAAAAAAGTCAAAAACGTGAAAAGAAAACGACGGTTTGGATCCGATTCGCTGCTCACGTGTCCGTGCACACCAAACATGGGGTAGATGCACACGCACACACACACACACACACACACACAGGGCTTCGTCTTGTGGCACAGTGACAAATTGAAGGAGTCACAAACAAAAACTCTTCCAGATGTCGGCGTTCGCTTCCTCCCCGGTCCTCCTTTCATCTTGTCCTCCCTGCCCTCCTCCCTGCAGCCCTCATCACACGAACGTTCTCCCATTATCCGCATATTCTTCGCGGTGTCCTCGGTTGCACAATCACAAAACCGTTTTTAATGACGGCTGCGGCGCATCGACTGATAGCCGGAGCGCAAACACAGAACCGTCAGAACCGGCTTCAAGAGAAACAGCAACCGTCCAATAAATGATTTCAAATCAAATCAGTGGCCGGGTGAGATGACGAGAAACATAAATGTTTTGGAAAAGCGGGAAAGCTGGAATGATAAATCGCTGGCGTGAAGCGGCTGAGATGTTGCATCTGTCGTGTGGTCCGGAGGTTAAAGGGTTCGGGGTGGTTGAGAGAGCCAGAGGAGCCTCCATCACACGGGGGTAAAGAGCGTAAGCGGAGACGGAGACGACCGCGGAGCCGCATCTCATCTTCGACTCCGTCCGCCGGTGATGACGCACGGTCCAAAAGAAAGGACGTATTCCTCGGCTTCGTTCACACCGCAAGCCTCCGTGCTCAATTGTAATCATCGCTCTGATTTTTGTTTGGCTGTTCACTTGGTGGGGGCCAATATCCGATTTCCAGCCTGAACCGGTCGCGACCCTGAACCGACCCGCGTGCACAAAATCCATGCAATCATTTTTATTTTGTCGAGTCGAGTTTATAGACATTATATTTATGACTCTTGTCTGACTCAAGTTCAAGTTATGTGCCTCGAGTCCACAACCTGAACTTCACCGTGACGTACGTCCTGTACGCTCGTTAATCAGCTTCAGTCGAGTCCAGGTCACGTGACTCGAGCAAAGTGACGTCATGACTCACTGCAGCTGGAAGTCTGTTTTCATTTTGTCAAGTCGGGTCTGAAGTCATGTGACTGGAGTCCACACCTCTGCAGCTCTGCAGACTCAGATTTGCATATTTCATTTAAAACGTGACTGTAAATAACTTAATATAATAATCATATTTAAAAGTAGGTCTGTTTCTCCTTTCGGACCAGGATATGTGAGCTTGTCTTCTGGGCTCGCATCCCCACCTCAGCCTGTTGGCTGATTGCTGCCAAACCCCCAACTGAGACGTTTATGGATAGATTACATTTTTTGAAAAAAGAATAATAAGAAGCAAGCAGTCGCATGGAAGTAAACACAGAGTCCACTGAAGTCAGCGTTTACGGTTTCATTCATAAGTTGGTGTGTAAAGCAGGGAATCCGTGAGCCGGTGATGATGATGGTCCGTTGTACGAATAATTTTATTTTTTATTTTGCTAATTTAATGGTCTGTCACCGCTCAGCGGGCAGAGAGACATGGAGGAAAGACAGCGTGTAGATCACGGCACGTTTTCTATCTCACTCAAATAAAGGGATATTTCAACCAAACCAGTTTGTGACGGTTGGTAGTGGGAAAAAAAACAACCAAGACAGTTTTATTGAGTTTTATTTTGTCTTTTGTCGATGTTGAATGAAGTGTGTTTTCACAATGCTTCACAGAAAACGATGGTGTTTCTTTGAGGAGCAACGGCTGCTATGGATGACGTAAAAGTTGTGTAATTATGATATGACTGATCAGACTGAGGTCACATTGTAAAAAATCTGAATTTAAAAAATCTGATTCCACACGTGAGTCACATGTGCACAAAAATATCAGGTTTGAACCACTTTTGCCAGTCGTGTTAACGTATAACCTTAGTGGAAACACACACACACACACACACACACACACAATGCAACATCACCATTTGGGGAAAACACTGAGTGTTTGCCTGAGACATAATTGATGAAAAATGGAGTAATTATCAGAGTCTTGGACCACATCCTGCAGGGAGTCAGAGTCTTTTGCAGCATAGCGTGCCGGATGTGTGACCGCTCTTCCAAATGTTGGTTTTCTCCGTGTTTATTTACCCACCCAGCCCACTCAGAGTTGACCCCTGGGGTGAGCTATGGGGGCAGGGCGAGTGTGTGTTCGTTTGGATGCATGCAGCCAGATTTTTACCCCCCTACACACACATGTACACACACACCACCAACCTTCAAACTCAACATTTGGCCACAGTATCTAAAAATATCACCCTAGAAAAAAAAAAAAGAAAGGTGGAAAAATACCAGCCTTGTGTGGTTAGAGGAATGGAGAGAGACAGAGAGAGAGAGATGAAGGAGTAATGGACCAAACCTTCTCTCTCACCTCTTGATTTTCACCGCACCCCCGACTACTGAAAGGCAGGTTTGTTCTGGAGTGTTTGCTGACCAACCGCTGGCTCCAAATACATTCACACACACACACACACACACACACACACACACACACACACACACACACACACACACACACACATGCATACATGCAAGCCGATGCTCACATCTGCTACATTATACCTGTCCGTCAAAGGGCAGTTTTGGTTGTGTTGCTTATACATTTTATTGTTCGCTTCATTACATTTACAAGTTGCAGAATTACAGGATTTAAGATCCAATTGAGTCAGTTGCTCTAGAGATGCACTCATCGATATTTTTTACATTTACCTTTAATAAAATAAGGGTCGCTTGTTGTGGCAAAACTCAGAGTTATCAAACAGTTCTGCTCTGTGGAGCTGATTAAAACCTGCAGAACTGTTTGATAACTCTGCAGGTTTTAATCAGCTCTGTGGAGCCGTTTTAGCGCCTTTTAGCCCATTGTTTCGATTCTTGGTTTCACTATCGAAAATGTGTATTATATTCCAATATATCTGCCAGCTAATTATTTCACTCTGTAACTGGAACAGAGATAAAGGGGGAATGCAACTTTGACTTATACCCTCTTTCAACCAAAAGTTGCATTCATATATTTTGTTTAACGTGGAAAAAAACCCCTCTTATGAACTCCTTTCCCAGAGTCTTTTTTCCTGATGTGTCAGATTCAGCGTCACTAAGGTTAGGAGGTTCAGTGCTTGAGCCGATAAATACCTGTGAGTTCTGCAGAGTAATTTTGGTCTGGGGATAAAGCAGATTGCAACCTCTCCCACAAAAGCCAAAAGCCAGATGTTAGTGTTTTTTGGCCCAGTGGGAAAGAAGCTTTACCTCCATCAGGATGTATAAATAGACGACTGTTAGCTATCACATTCACCACAACAACTTTAAAAGGTAATAAGGTGTCAATGATGCACGTACACGTTGTTCTGCAGGCCCCAAGCGGCTAAAACATGAACATGTTACTGCTTAGTGGCTGTTCACAGTTAGTTTGTTCAACCACAACAAACATGGCTCCTGGGGAGGTTTTACTAGGAGTAGAAGGGACACTCCCACTCCAATTAATGTAGCTGGATAGTCACAGCGGCGGCCATTTTTATATGTAGCCTACCGTTGCAACGGCTGTAGCGGGCTAGCTTCCGTAAAAAACGCAGACTCACTGAGGATTTGCAGCACCGACTAAATTGAAGTTAATGCTTCATCCACACACTCGTGTCACTGCGTAGGAAACCAGTGTAGCATGAACGTACGGTGGGATTAGCTAACTAGCTTGCTAACTAGTAAGCTAACTGGCTAGTTAGCTGTAATGCTAATCCCACCAGCTGTTTCTGGAGCTCATTCTGGCAAGCTGCAACACTTTCCTGACATATGCTGACCCCCATAACAAACTAACAACAATCACCCTGTTTTATTTAAACTTTATTTCTGTGCTTTTACTTTTGCAATAAAACCATACAATGTTTATCTGCGACATAGCATAGTATTAGCAAAGTTTTTAAAAGTTATGTCGGATTTTTTTATTCTTTTAAAAGCTACATAGACTCACTTTAAAGAGGAATGTGTGATTTTAATGATTCAAAGAAAATGATCTGATATCCATTCATTAATTCAAGGTTAAAACCCTGAACACCTCCACAGGCAGACGCCCACACAATGAGAGTGCTGCTCGATATCTGGCTGCTCTGCTCATGTCCTCCACCTCCACAGTGAAATAAAGTTCGCCCACTCACGAGTGAAATGGGAAAGACAGGGATGGTATAACTCCATTGCTTGGGAATTTTAAACAGGGGAAAGTTGGCACCGCTCAGCATCTCAGCTCCACTAAATTCAGCCATGAATATTTCCAGACCGTGGAAAAATGACCCCCCTTCTCAATGCAGCAGAACTAAAGCATTAGACAGAATTATAGGTGGATATATCCTGCCTCCCCATATTAGAGCAGGTTGAGATTTGAGCTTTTAGTGACACACTGGAGGTCATTTTGTATTTATTTTTAAATGAATTGTATTAATCGCTGGTGGTTTGTGAGTTAAGAAATCCCATGGCGCAGATTACAGATGCAAAACTTTGTCTAGAAAAGGTGAACTTGTTGAACTTTGACCACGATCAGATGCACAAATAGTCCTTTCGATGACTTATAAGTGGTCAAATACTGGCGAACACACACACACACACACACACACACACACACACACACACACACACACAAGAGCTTGGGAGAAAGACAGAGCCTGTTTCAATGGACGTTCCTGCTGTCAGAATGTCTGGTATGCATTAGCCACAGACTCCAGTGGGATAGCTGGATCCACAGTAGGCGTGTGCATGCGGGTATATGCATGCGAGCAGATACACACACACACACACACACACACACTCACAAAAACACAGTAAGCAAAGAAAACCACTCCCACACGGGTCAAACACTCAAATTCTCAATTAAGTGTGGTTGAGAAGATGCCTCATATAAGTTTTGGTGCTGAACGCTACGAGAGCTAAGATCCTGTATAAAATGTTGTGAGCGTACATTCACATCTGGTTAAATAGGCCAGAAATGTAGCTATTAATACATATACATATATATATATATATATCTTTGTGTGTGTAAGGAATCATACGCATGAAAGTAACCACAGCATGTACACTTGAAACTCTTTCTATAAACGCTCTCCGTGATCTCTATCTCTGTATTTTTCTTTCCTCACTTTTTTAAAACTCGTTCTGAAACTCTCTCTCTCTCTCTCTCTGGTTTGCTTTGGCACAAAGAACGACTGAATGACAAACAGGGAAAGCCAGGTTTTGAGTGTGTGTTTACGCAAAAAAGAATGTGCATGTCTGCAGCTCGCTCTGTGAAAATGATTTCAAGGTATACGCTCTGGAAAGCTGCTGTTAATCATAACTTTGTGTTTGTTTTGCTGTACTTTTTTCATTCAGCACTGTTGATGACCGGTCCTGTCACCATGACCTCATGTTTGTTTTTATTTGTGGACATGCCAAGAAAAGAAAATTGGATTTACAGTTTTTTTTATAACGAATGTAAACTCACTGGTTTTATTTTGAAAGTGGAAGTGGGGTGGAGTGAGGCGGGAGGATGTGGAAGTAATGGGGGCGTATTTCTTTTCTCCCACTGTTATTTCTTTCTTTTTAAACATTGCTTGGCAGAGTTTGGTCAGCGTGACCTGCAGAACTCTGTGTTAAACCTCTCCGACAAAACCATCATTAATTACAGTTTTGATCCGAGCACACATGATATTCATTATCCTGTCAGCAACAAAGAAAACTCAGCGTGATGACAGAAGCCTTGAGACTGAAGTCATAAACACGAGCCAGGTCGGGTTTTTACTGGCAAATATCTGTCGAATTTCTCGAATTTCAACAATAACTCAAAAAACCCCTCTCTTTAGTTCCTTATTTGACTCTGTCTCTGCCCACCAAGTGTTGCTACTCTATTTCCTTGTTAAAAGGAGTTATTGGTCCTTTTTCATTGACATCACAAGAAAAGAAAAACACCCGCACAAGTGCGAGGGAGAGCTGGAGAAAGGCAGTGCATGCTGGGATCAAAGAGGACAAACCAGGGAGACGGGGACCACAAAGCAGCACTTATCCGCTGTCGGAATCACTCCGGACTGGAGAACCAAACCCAGCAACAGCCCAGTAACCAGGAAAGTATGTTGGCGGTGTGAGTGTCTGCAAAACCGTGGATGCGTTCAAAGTCTACGTTTCCTTGCATGCACGTGATGAAGTGCAGCAAGTGGCGCTCAACAAGTGGCTCTTAATGAAAGTATAAGATGTGGAAAAAGTCCAAACAAATACAGGACTTTCACGTATTTACATGCATTTCTTACAATACTGCTACACACAAGTATTCAGTGCAACAAGTGAAAGGTGCAAATAGTATATAGTGGATATATGTTGCTGTGTGTTTTGTCTTTTTCTTTCCTGATACATTTTTATTCATCACTTTTCTATCTTGCTTCATTGACTATTGAACTTCCGTAACAATTAAATTTTCCTTTTGTGGGATCAAAATATAATTTTTATCCATCTAGAAAATAGTTTTGCTGCCTCAACCTAACTCATTGTTTCACAACGTTAACCACTGTGCATTCATGCAAGTGTGCCAAAAGGCTGATATGAAACATATTTTTGAGTCTTTCAACGGTTAAGTGAAATGTACAACGCCAACCATTTTTACAGTATTCACAAATCTCATTGAATCTCATTGCGGACCCAAATTACTGTTCAACTGTAAATATTCATTCATTCATTCCCATTTATTGCACTCTGTTTACTGTTAAATGTTAAATGTGTGCACCTTCCGCCAGCACAAATTCCTTGAATGTGAAAACAAACATGGCAATAAATGGTTCTGGTTCTGGTTCTGATTCTGGTTCTGAGATCCCGAACACAGGAGCGTGTGCGAGGCCCTCTGGTGCTGCAGCACTGACCTGGGTTGACCTGCGAGCTGACGGCTCCCAGCAGGTAGAGCAGGATGAGCAGCAGGAAGTGGACGTCCCACAGGTGCTTCATCCCAAAACACGAGCACAGAGACAGACTTCCGATCTGAAAGACAAGACGGACACCGCCGGTCACATCGTGCAACACACAGTTTGATGTATAGTTTCACCACGCGGATAAAATAGCTCAGTATGTTGAGGAAAACATCTTATTTTACATTCACTCCTCTGTATTCATGGGAACTGAGCATTTGTTTATATACGAGGGGAAAATAAGAGTTTAATTGGAAGCATGTTTTTTTTATTTCACTCAATAAAAGACACAATAATTGCCACCAAACTGAAATTTCCATCTATTTGGTGCTTTATCACTCTATGAGAGAAGGCCTATTAAAATTCTTACAGTGGTGATATTTCTATATCAACCATACAAGACCGAATAGCTTCAGCTCATATGCAATTATTTTTATTTTTTCAAACTTTTGAATTTTAAATATTACTCACTAATTGTAGGAAGAAATGATGCATGAATAAATGAGAACGAGACGTTGAGACACTGAGTCACAGACATGACTTCAGCTGCACAGACGCAGCGCCAACCAGCCGCCTCCAACTGACCACTTAGTCCAACGGTCCAGCAATCCAACCGGTTTCAACTTGTTTTTGTCCACATTTTATTTGTGATGTAGAGTTTAAAAAAAGAAACCCAAATAAACAAGGAAACGCATACCGCCTCGGTGACTTCACATAAAACTATTCTTATTAAATGTTGACAATGGGACAAGGACGTGTTCAGTTTTCGCCCACATTATAGCACAAGTGTCCACTAGCTTGCTTCAGCTTGGTGTAGTTATCTACATGGACGAACCAGCTGGGGCACTTTTACTGCAGCTCAAAGTCTCTATTATAAAACTCAGGTTAGTTTTGTTGTTCACACCCTGTTGTCTTGTGTAACAGAAATGTGCAGCAGATGAGACACTTTGATGTAAATAGAGAGAAAAACCTAGAAACCAAGTGATAGAAATATATATACATATTATTATTGATGTTTTAAAGTAGCTGTAGTTCACATTCTGAACATGAATATAGCTGCAAACATCTATTATCTATGTAAATATACAGTCTATTTGAGCAGAGTATAAAGTCTCCCTCCCTTGGTCAGCACTGTTTGACCCGTTAGCGCTGTTTGACCCGTTAGCACTGTTTCTCCTGTTAGTACTGTTTGTCCTGTTAGCGCTGTTTGTCCTGACTGCGCTGTTAGCAGCTGTTAGCGCTGTTAGCAGCTGTTAGCGCTGTTTCTCCTGTTAGCACTGTTTGTCTTGTTAGCGCTGTTTGTCCTAAAGCGCTGTTTGTCCTGTTAGCGCTGTTACTCCTGTTAGCATGGTTTGTCCTGTTAGCACTGTTTCTCCTATTGGCGCTGTTTGTCCTGACAGCGCTGTTAGCAGCTGTTAGCGCTGTTTCTCCTGTTAGCGCTGTTTGTCCTGACAGCACTGTTAGCAGCTGTTAGTGCTGTTTGCCCTATTAGCACTGTTAGCACTGTTTGTTCTGTTAGCGCTGTTTCTCCTGTTAGCGCTGGTTGCAATTTTACACCTTTAAAGGTGCTCAATACAATATTCAGAGCATATCTACTGCCTCCACTGTGTCGGTCGATTACAACACACAGAGGTAGACATTACTCCATTATATCTTGACATTGAAAATAGTTGCTGCTATTTCAATATGACTATCATATAGAGAACCTCTAAGTTTAGTTTACATTTTCCAAACACTATGTATAAACACTGTATTTCGCTGCTCTGTATCTTTATCGTCGTGCAGGTGACATGCTTTGTGCTACACAACTCCAACGTAAATACGAACAGACATTTAACAAAAAACCCAATTACACATGACACAAAACTACCAGAGCACTGTGGGAATTTTCCCAGAGAGACATATCAGTGTGTGTATCTGTGTGTATCAGACATTTCCTGGTCTTCGTCAGCGGCCAAAAACAACATTTTCCTGACGTTTCCCCAACTGGAATAACAGAAGGATCAGCAGCATGCTGCTCGGCGGTCTGGTCAATGGGGGACGACTGGACTACAGTACAGGCCTCCATTCACACGCTGTTCAATCTGATGTCACTGACTGTGCTTTATTGTTCCTAAAATATCATCTCTAGGCTTCTACCTCGTTGCTTGTGATCAACAGGGGGTCCCCAGCAGCAGTAACAGTTGTCTGCTCCAGTTGACCTCTGACCTATATGACGTGCAGGTTCACTATGGGAAATAAACCCGTAAAAACCTGTTGATTTTAATGCTAACATATTCTCCATTTTTGACCAAGCGGGCTTGATTTTGTGAAGGTTCCTGTTATTGAAGAGCATTTTCCTCTGCTTACCATATTTCCAGGCTACAATTATTGGACATGTGCATTTGGAAATGTGAAAAAAAGGAAAGAAAGATATTTATGAAGGTTTTTCTTTCCCCCGAAAGATAAATGTCCAAATTGAGTCTTTTGAATTCAGAGCCCAATGCTCAAGTGGACCTTTGAAGTAATCCTGTAGTCAAATCAAACTCAGAGTAATCTCGTGCGAGCAGCGTTGACTGGATTTCGTGACACTTTTCAGGGTCTGACTCTTTCATTGTGCCTTAACGCATAATCTTATTGCTTTTCTCACTCCCATTTCCTGCAGCTTCAGATTACAGCCACTTCCCACTGAGACGCCTTTACTAAGCTTAACTCCTCTCGGCTTCTCCTTAGCTAATGAAACACAAACACCTGATGGCTTGTGTGCACATGGAAGTCAAAAAATGTGTTTACCATGTGCTGGCGAACGTTTATGTAAAGGCTGCTTGTGTGTTGTATCGGGTAAAGAGGACCGACCTTCTCGAGACTCTCAATGGACCATAACGGTGTGTTTTCCTGTTTTAGCCCATTTACTGCAACTCACACACACTTTGCATTACTGCTCACCGCTTTCCATAACATGCCATAAACTGGGGATGTGAGTCTTTAATATTTTTGGTCCAGATTGAAATAAATCCCCCAAAAACGATAAAATACATCGTAGACATGCATGGTTCCCAGAGGAGGAATTCTCTTGACTTTTTAAGAAAGTCTGGACAAAGTGCAGGACAATATCTCTCAAAGTAAATGCTCACATGCACAAACATGCATTAAAAGCATGCACGGCCGGCCCACGGTCACGGTTCAGTGATCGTTAAAGTCTGGAAAATTGATTTCCTGTGTATTGGTTGTGTTGCCTCCTCTGGATCCAGCTGTGCTCTCAATACCTGTGTGAAGGGAACAGCTGTTATTGGCCGATCGGTCAGCAGCGCTGGAGGAACAGGCGCAGGTTCACAGTTCTGGAAACTTCCCTCTGTTCTCGTCTTACAGGCACACAGCAGGAAAGACTTATTCACATCCTATCTCGGGTAAAAAAAAATAAAGTATCCACTCTGCTGGTATTTCTTTCCTTTTCACTTTAAAATATATATTTCAAAAGGGGAAAACTCCTGTAATAAGCTTCGGAAAGCATCTGAAGGTTTAAATTTCGATTTTGCTGTGTGTACATTTCAAATGTTGTATTTATTATGCTCACCAAACATGACTTTTTCTGCATATAAGTTCTCTCATTTCATAAAAAAACATTAAAACTGGCCTTTTTGTCACTTGTGCTGCCCAATGATTGTAATTGTGTGTTTTTAACATCTGTATTATTGATTGGTTCTACTGTTTTATGTTTTTCTAATCTTTTATTTATCTTTTATTCTTGTAAAGCCCTTTGTGACTTGTGTTCTATGAGAAGTGCTACACTAAATAAACTTCAACAGCTTGCACTAACAGAGTTACTGAAAACACCAGCAGTAACGGTGAAGGAGAGATGGTTGGATTTGAGATAGAGAACCGCAACGAGGACCAGCTGCACAAACCCCTTTAGTGGTTAATTTATTCTCATAGCTCCTGGGAGACGAAGCAGGAAAAAGACAGGAGATTCGAGGTCGCAGCAGACTTCCCCACCTGTATGTCAGACCAGAGCACTGACAGATATAAAGTAGGTTCCACCTCTTTTAATTTAGCATGCAGGAGCACATACTGGAAAAATAAATCCCTCCGTGTGCCGTCTGTCTGGTATTTTACAGCTGATTAAGTTATATTTTCATCAACGACCAGCAGACATTAACGGGCAAAGTTTGGTTTGGATTTCACTGATCTGAGGTGAAGTCTTTAACCACGGCTTCTACTTTTAACGAGGCTATGAATATACTGAGAATACACGTTCACTGACAATAGAACAGTTGTATTTTTGCACAAGGTTTTGCACCAAAAAAAAGGTTTTTGGCATCAGAGAAGTATTGTTGGAGGGTCTTAGTAAAAACAATATAGACATTAACACTGATTAAAAGTACAGACAACCCTTAAAATACACTAAATAACATAAGATATCGTGTCTTTAGCCACACTAGCAGTGAATGGCCATGTTTGCTCGTCCTTCTGTCCCCCACTTTGTTCTTATCAGGCTACTTATAAGTAGATGCTAGCATCTGTTAGCATGCTAGTAGCATGCTAACACGCTAACCTAGACACTAACGGGCTAAGGCGTTCTAAACCACATCTCAAAAACAAGCTGCAATGTATGCCGGCAATTTGGCTTGAAGTCGTTTTATATACAATCTTGCAAAAAAAATGATTTCCCCCGAGCTGTCGGCCAACGTAGCAGCGGCTGAGTGGCGGCTCAGCAGTGTGTTTACTGGTAGTTCTGTCAGCTGTTAGCCAAAACACGAAAAGGGAGCCAAGTGTTTCCCCCCCACTGAGTCGCTGGGCGCAGAGCAGTGGCTCTGAGTTGGCGATGCACTCGGCTGTGGCCGAAAAAGAGGGTGAGTGAGTCTGCAGGCAGGTACTCAAAAGGTGTTTTTAAGAAAGTGTGAGTCACCACAACCATTAGAGGTCTGTTAGCATGCGGCCATAACTGCCGACCCAAACATATGTAATAAATATTTGCTGCAGCAGAATGCGAGATTAGCCGTGGACGGACACAAAGACGCACGCTCACTTGTGCCACCGATCGCATGATCCTCTCGGCGGAGCTATTAAAGTCAACAAGGATTTGAACAATTAATATGATTGATTAACATGCAATGAATATGCTCTCTCAAAGCCACCAGACACCAGGCAGATGATCACTGATCATCAAAGGGTGACTCTAAAACTTGTTCTAAATTCAGCCTGACTTGAAAAAAACTTTCAAACAGCTAGACTTCATGAACGTCTTTGCCTCGACACCGCTCACTCATGGGTCACATTCATCAAAATAAACCAGAGTCAGGTCCACTGACAGCTTTCAGAAAAAGGAACAAAAAAAATAAACCTGGGCTGAAAGTCATCCAAACAGTGTCCTTTAAAGTAGAGAAGCATGTTTGACACTTTTCAAAAGGTCCAAAGGAGATTTTACTCATGAAACACAAGTGAAAGTGTGACACTTTGTTCTGTGAGAGCAGATCCAAGAAGATGAGAAGATGCAGAGAAGAATTGAGAAAATAAAAGAGTAAAAACAATATAACAGTATAAAAGTTCATTGGAGTAAAGTTGATCTCTTAGAGGCAGACAAAAATGGGGAAAACTAATCTATTTGAGCATGCCGGTATTAACAATAACAGTTAGACCCCACTTTTCTGTGTTTACAGATCTTTTCATACAGTAAATTATAGCATGACAGCCGTTCCCAGAACCATTAGTTTCTCCCAGAGGATCACATGCAGAAACAAAACCATATGCGGTAAATGATACTGAATGTGGTGGCAAATGACTGTAGTACCAGTGGGAGTCATAGCATGTCATTTTACATTAAACACAATATCTACCATGTCAGTTATTCACTTAGACTAATATCTGTCTGTAGATGTATTCACAGATGTGTTTAAGTGCTCAATCACAGCACCATTCAGACTGGACGGACATTAAGTAGCACAGAAAGGAAAGGACCATTGATTGGACTCAGGTTATTATAAACACCAAATGTTGATCGGCAGCAAGCAAAGTTTATTGTGTCAACTTGGAGCAGACTGTTCCTGAATAGACTATTGACTTGAATTTCTACTTCTGGGGAAAAAAATATCTGTGCCCCATAAAT
The DNA here is from genome assembly GCA_023566465.1 of Cottus gobio. Taxonomy (NCBI): domain Eukaryota; kingdom Metazoa; phylum Chordata; class Actinopteri; order Perciformes; family Cottidae; genus Cottus; species Cottus gobio. The sequence continues at coordinate 4,071,070 of CM042217.1, forward strand.
ATCTGCTCCCTCTTGGCTAGTTCAGGAAGTGGTGAAGGGCAGATACTCCCCTCAGAAACCCACCAGTCCACAGAGCGCACCAAGAAAAACATACAGATACCTGTCTTCTACTGTACCTACATTCTTTTAATCAGAAAGACAAATTTAATGCATTGGAGATTCACAGACAAGTTTCTAAATTTGTGTTAATCACAAGAAAGATCATAAATAACAATTTTTTGAAAGACTTCACACACAGACGTCAACCCAGTCAAACAATTCTGCATACGTAGCGCAACAACGTAGCGCAACAACATAAGCAAACAAAGTCGGTAAACAAAGTAAGTAAACAAAGTAAGCAAATAAAAGTAAGTAACCAAAGTAAGTAAACAAATTAAGCAAACAAAGTAAGCAAACAACGTAGCGCAACAACGTAATGCAACAACGTAACGCAACAACGTAAGGCAACAACGTAAGGCAACAACGTAAGGCAACAACGTAACGCAACAACGTAACGCAACAACGTAACGCAACAACGTAACGCAACAACGTAACGCAACAACGTAGCGCAACAACGTAACGCAACAACGTAACGCAACAACGTAACGCAACAACGTAACGCAACAACGTAACGCAACAACGTAACGCAACAACGTAACGCAACAACGTAACGCAACAACGTAACGCAACAACGTAACGCAACAACGTAGCGCAACAACGTAGCGCAACAACGTAACGCAACAACGTAACGCAACAACGTAACGCAACAACGTAACGCAACAACGTAACGAAACAACGTAACGAAACAACGTAACGCAACAACGTAACGCAACAATGTAACGCAACAACGTAACGCAACAACGTAACGCAACAACGTAACGCAACAACGTAACGCAACAACGTAACGCAACAACGTAACGCAACAACGTAAGCAAACAAAGTCAGTAAACAAAGTAAGTAAGCAAATAAAAGTAAGTAAACAAAGTAAGTAAACAAAGTAAGTAAACAAAGTAAGCAAACAAAGTAAGCAAACAACGTAGCGCAACTATGCAACAACGTAACGCAACAACGTAACGCAACACTGTAACGCAACAAAGTAGCGCAACAAAGCAGCGCAACAAAGCAGCGCAACAAAGCAGCGCAACAAAGCAGCGCAACAAAGTACATAACAAACGTTTCACACGGGACAGGAACAACGACCTCCCGGGTGAACCTCCTGTGTTTGTTTGACCCCTCCAACTCCAACTCACCCATATTTTCTTGCTTGTAACACTTATGATTACTTTGAACAGCGGTCTCTTGACATCATTTGCTCAGACCGGATGGAAAAACGTCAACATTCAACATAACCGTGGTTTACCGAAACGTACATTGCCAAACATTTTTCCTGGCGACTGGGCTGCAGAAATCCACCTCTTCGCCATCTAAAACAGGAAACACTATCATGCATTTGGTAAAAGCTCGCTGCGACGTCCTCCGGCTGTTTTTATTATGTTTTCCCAGGCTTTTTTGTTTGTATAAATAAATCAGACTTTCCTTGGAGGCGCACAGTAAGTAACGTTGGTTTACCACCCGGTCCAGGACCCTGGGAAAGCCTGTAAAGTCAACACACAGGTAGGTTTACCTGGCTCTGTTCCCAGCCTCTGTCTCCATCACACACACACACACACACACACACACACACACACACACACACACACACACACACACACACACACACACACACACACACACACACACACACACACACACACACACACACACACACACAGCAGCATCAACACTTGGGGCTTTACATGAGCAGGAACCACACAGGCACCAGAGACTCAAAGGTCTGAGGCTACGTCTCCTCATTCAAACACAGGTCATAACAGTAGGATTTCAAATGGGAAATATAATTACAATACTTTCACATAATTTGAATAACAATGTGACAAGTTAATTTGTAAGTTAGACATCTTGAGCACGACATCTGAACACTTTGAAACAAAATATATCAAAATTAAAGATGTTGGATTTTTTTTTGCTTTTTCATCAGCCCGTGACTCACATACTTTTATTTGTATTTGTCACACTGCTTTGCTCATGTAGAGATTCAGGATGAAGAGACAATACATCCTGAGAAATCTTCTGGATACAAATACACAAACCTATTGAACTCAGTATTACACAACATTCAAACTAATCAGTCAATTATAACTGTTTTAGGATCTCAGTCTATTACTTTAAGCTACTGAGATGTCTAATCCAGGATTGACCTGGTTGTGTCATTGGCTGTGTGTTGCATTCAGTACAACATGTACAGTTATTTTCTTCGTTTGTAGAATAACCTTTATTGACTTTGTCGTTCACAAACAAAGGGATCAAAGTCTAATTCCAGTTTCCGCTGATAACCAAACCCACGAGTCTTAGAGATGACAAAAGAAACAGAGGTCAAAAAGCCTTTGACCTCCCGGGTTCATTCACCTGTCGACAACAGGGACTTTCTTTTCCTGAGCCCAGGATCACACACAGGATAACAATTACAATCTGCTTATTCAAACCCAACATTTGGCTCTCACAATAATTGACAATTCCCAAGATTTGGGGACATGCGTTGGATGCTGTAATGGTGCATCTCATGTCTTAACAAGGACCACAGGTGAAGGTTAGTTTCTGGTGCCATGAATTTACTGCGTGAGGCGGGCGTCCCGGGGGCCTGGCGGTAAAGCCATACCGTATAACCACAACATCCCCGGTTGAGTTGCAGATGGGGAAATCTGGGGCCCAAAAATGAGGGAAAATATATATATTGCCCCTGTTAAATAACCAATAAATTATGGCAAACATTCACGGGGTATACGAGCTGCTAAAGACAAACGTCTCTCAGTTCAGATCTACTTACTGAAGCCAGACATCATGCCTCGGCTTCATAGCTATAAACTGCACATACAGTATATATATATATATATATATATATATATATATATATATATACATATAAGTGTGTGTGTTTATGTGCTGGGCCTGATTGCTCTGCAGTGTGAGCACACAGTAACATGTGCTCTCTATTACATCCTCTTGTTTCTCCCTGTAGGCTGTAACACAGATATTTAATTTTTATGGGAATGCATGAAATCTGAATCACGTTCCCCAATCCGACCCAGGTGGAGCCATGTAAACACGGCGCAGTAAAACTATCGGAGAGGGAGGCACACACGCATGCACGCATGCAGGCCAGCACACACACACACACACACACACATACATGTAATTAAATGATCACGACTGCAAGAGAGAAAAGTGGACCGAAAAAAACAATCCTCCATTGTCTGAGTAGGACGTGACACCTGCTGAGCAGGGATCCGGTCTACATGTCTAATTATAGGATATCTTGAACCACATATACACATGTAATGATACACAAGGCGCATTTATAGCGCAGCTCCACGATAGAGTAAAACAAGACTGCTGTGTTAGCAACAGTTTCACAGTAACATGAGACTTCTTCTTCTTCTTCTCCGGCCTGGAGCTGCAGCTGTGTGTGTGAAAGGAGGTGAAGGTTTGAGGGTTTGAGGTGAGACAGGCTGCAGCGGGAGCACACCTGCTGCAGCCTGTCTCACTGACGAGGCCTTCAGGGGCCTTCAGGGGCCTTCAGGGGCCTTCAGGGGCCTGTAATCACCTGAGGACATGAACTGTTCACACCGGCCTGCAGGTGCTCGTAAAGGCTTCCAACTGGATGCTTAGCGGCCACGAGGGAGGCAGAAAGTGAGAAAATCTACCTGCAAAAATCCCCCCAAAAATATTTCCAGCAGCCGTTTGGTCGTGAATATCGTGCAATGACGAAGGGGTCGGGTTTGTTATGTAAGGAGAGTAGCCTCAAATCTTTTGACTGGAAATCCATTTTGATTGAATATCCAGACCCTGAACTTTACAGCTACACTGTCAGATTGGAAAAACACCGGTGCACGCCAAGAAGCGCGTTTTCTTTTTCCTCCCAAATACCGGCCTTAAAGCTGAGCTCCATCCTCGGCACGCCGCTGGGATCAAGAGCAATTTGTTGAAGTGCACTTCTATTGTTAAACTACGCTGATTGAGACTTAACAAATACCTGCAAAAAGCAAACTATGACGTTGTTGAGGACAGTATCCTATTGTCTTCTGCTCTATTCTGCATTATAATGTATTATCAGCTAAAGATGGTTAAAGTATGTGTCAGTACTGTGAGGTGCAGCTAGTTTGAACTACTTTAAATAATGTGAAGTATTTTAGTCCAGTGGTTCACAAAATAAAGGTCAGCGTCCTCTAAAAGGTCAGAATATACATCTGGAGGCTTGTGAGATGATTAATAGAGCAGCGAAGAAGAAGAAGAAGAAGAAGAAGAAGAAGAAGAAGAAGAAGAAGAAGAAGAAGAAGAAGAAGAAGAAGAAGAAGAAGAAGAAGAAGACTCTCCTGCTACACACATTTGATTTCAGATATATACGTATACAGATAAAACTGTTTTCTTTGATGGCTATAGTTACGAGCCAAAAAGGCCGTAAATCCCTGATTTAGCATTTTAAAATGCATCGTAAAGTTTGAACTTTGACAGTTTATGATGTGTTTCTAATCTCAGCTGACAGATAAAACGATGAGTAGTGGAGTAAAAAAGTACAATGGTTGTGCCGAGCAGCGTTTTTCCAGCTGATAACGCAGTTGCGCCCCTCAGTGACCCCTCAGGTTCCCAACACTGAAAACATAGTTTCACTGCACAGGCAATCCGATAAAAAAGACAACAGCGCTGATACCAACTCCATAAAAAGGTCTCATGGTTGTAGCTGCATCTCATAGGCCTCCCCCCTGCATCTCTACTTCTTCTACATCTTCAGAAAAAGCCGATGCCGTCCACAGTAGCATGTCATACACTGTCTTCTGTCTGCAGCACGTCATGAGGTCCTTCAGATGTTGAAGCATGGCCTCAGATCTTAACCCTAACAGTCTGTAATTATGGAGGATGGGGGGACAGCGATGGAGAGACAAACAAATACGACTTCCACTTGTAAACAGAGAGGAGAGCAGGACTGAGGCCACATGTGCACACACAGGACTGAAGGCTCTGACTGTTCATGTGAATGTGCTTCTATCTCCCAGCTTCTCTGCAATTACTTGGTTTCGGTGATTCGAGCCGCTTCTCTGGATCAAAGCAGCAGCCTCATATTAAAGGGACACGATGGGAAACTCAATGTTTTGAGTCAGGTCTCTTTTGTGGGCTGAGCCTGAGATTCAACAGGCCAATCGGATTTGAGAACGACCTATGCGAAGGTGAGCAAGCCAGTCAGAGAAATCAGAGTTTCAGGGGCTTCGATAACATGTCTTCTATCAGACGAGTGCAAAAAAAAATAAAAAATACACATTTAGGTTTTTATTTCACTATTTATTTTCTATTTGCGTCTGTCGATTCATCCTAAATTCCCCAAAAGTTAAGAATAGATAGATTTAAACACATTTTAGAAAACTTGTAATACAAAAAACAATTGTCTTAATGTAAGTAATGATCTGGGGAAGTTTCATGGCGATATCTAAGAGTTAATTTCTTCACCCTATTCACCCGTATTGTCTTCAAAATGTATGTAATTTTACAAAAACTCATTTTTGAAGGTCGTTTTCTCTCAAGGAGTTTTATCTCAGAGTCTGAGCCAGAAATCTCCACTTCAGTACATTTTGTTCCTAAAAACATGGAGAACAATTGTTTTTGTTTTTTTCTGTCTGTTGCCATTATTGTCCAATTTATAGAGTTATACAAAGAAAAATACCCAAGATCCCCTTTGTAAAAACCTTTGACTCTAATAGGTCAACAAAATAAAAGCAGAATTTTGAACCTGACTTCATCCAATGTTTAGATTTCCGATCTTGAAGTGTATTAAGTTAGCACATACATAATAAAAATAATGTGTAATTCGCAAATTTAAACATTTCAGAAGATTTGCAATAGAAAAAAAGGAATAGTCTTAATGTCTTTAATCGACTGTGGAAGATCCATGTTGATATCTATAAGTTATATTTTTACTCTGTTCACCAAGTGGTCCGTCTAACTTCATAAAAATATAAAAATATCACAGAAGAAATGTCATTTTTGTCATATTTCGTGTCACCAGTGCTCCATCGTCTTGGCCTCAAGTCCAAAAACAAATAAGTAAATCCAGCTCAGACATAAGAGGGGCCGGGCCGGTGAGTCTGCTTTGGGCTCACGAGTAACCTAAAACCCCTCAAATGCCGGTGATGAGTGGGGCGCTGGTTTTGGGGTTTAGGGTCGAAGGTCAAGCACGTGCGGGACGCAGAGTCAACAGCACGGCGTTTAAGGGATGATGTTCCCTCAAACGCTGCTATTTATACCAAATTACAGCGTGCACCTCAGCCGGCGAGCGTGCAGCTGGTTTTCTTTCCCGCCGGCAGCATCGATTTCCAGAAAACACGTCCAATCAAACGACGTCTGCGTCGAGTTACGGCCGAGCCGAGTCAGCGCCGGGCGCCATGTTGGAAATTACAGCCTCTGCTGCGGCGGAGGATCAAGGCCCGAATACGGGAGGACGTCAACAATGACATGTCAGAGAGCTGCAGTGATAACACACTCCTGATGTGGTGTGTGTGTGTGTGTGTGTGTGTGTGTGTGTGTGTGTGTGTGTGTGTGTGTGTGTGTGTGTGTGTGTGTGTGTGTGTGTGTGTGTGTGTGTGTGTGTGTGTGTGCACATCAAATATCGAGTTACGCGATGCCGTGGGTTCAAGTCCCCCCTCAAAACGTTGTCTCTGTGTTTTCCAACATTCAGTGTGAGGACGTTATCCACCGCAGACATTTCATATTTTCATATTTTTCCCCGTCCTGCTTTGACGAGGGGCGTATTCATCCTGATGAAGATGGTTTCCTATTTACGCCCGAGTGCTTTTATTTTAATATCGACTATATGTCGTCCATATGTGGTGATCCATAACTTAACTTGTTCTCAAGTTATGCAATAAAACCTCCAGAAAGTAGAACTGAGAGTAGAAGAGCAACAAAGTGAGTTAGAAATTAGTCACTTATTAAAATCACATAGATTTCTATCCGAATATTGGATATGAACATGAATATTCAACATTTCTATGACACAATGTTTACTGTTGAAGTTCTAGATGCTAAGACAATACTTTTTTTATTATACGGTTTCTTAAATTGTGTGTTTAAATATTCAAATGAGGCACTATGTTATTAAATATATGCTAATTTGCATACATTGGATAAAGTCTGGTTCAAAATTCTTGTTTCATATAGTTTGTATAAAGTTTGTCTTGAGTTCTTTTTGGGATATCTCTCTTTTTATCGATCCATAAATCAGAAAATACTGTCAACAGCCACAAACAATTACATAATAATTGTGACGAAAGAACTCAGAAAACAGCTTTTAAAGATAAATATTATAAAATTACTCACATTTTTAAGACACTTGAGGTGAATAGAGTAAAATAAATGAACTAATAGACATCAACATGAAACTTTCTCAGTTGATTACTTACATTAAGTCAACCTTTTTTTGTATTACAAGTTTTATGAAATGTAATATTTAAATATGCAAATGAGACATAATCTAATGTTAACTTCTGGTGAATTTAGGAGAAATCTACAAATAGAAGAAGTAGTAAAATAAACATCTAAATGTGTATTTGGGTTTTCTTTCCTCCAGTCTGGAAAGAAGACAAAATAGATGCAGATGTGTTACAAGTTACCTGTTCAAGAGTTGAAATCTATCTAAAGATTAATGTTAGTGTCAGCAATCACAACTTATTTGTATTTGATCACAATTATGACAAATTGGGATAATAATCCTATTGGAGGCTGGAAACAACAAGTGTTTTGGGTTTTTTGTGCTAAAATGTGACGTGTGCAGATATAAAACTTGCTTAATGTCGTTTCACACACACACACACACACACACACACACACACCCACACACACCTGACCTCAGGGTCACCTTGACCTCTTCTTTAACAATCACTCCATTGATCGGTCTGATGGATGTCGGCGCTCTGAGCTCCTACGTATTCTTAACTCTTCGGGGTCGAGTCGAGTTACCAAATAACTCCAACGAGGCCGAAGAGAGGCCTCTGTGTGCAACATGCACGGCTCACATACCACAGGTGGACACCTACACACACCTACGTAACACCTACACTACAACACACACACACACACACACACACACACACACACACCACCTCCACTACACAAAAGCAGGACATGCGCTGCAGGGACGGAAATCTTTTTCGGGGCTGTAACTGGAGGATTTCATCCGCTGCCCACGGTGGACCATAAATGAGTCAGCTTTCCAAAACACGAGTCCTGACTACCCCGCCACAATAAAGCAAACCAGAATGTGTGGGAGCTCGTTGCAAGGCGTTCAGACCATCAACGTCAGCGTGAGCCGATCTGCAGACAGACTTTGGTGAGTTACACTTAAATACTTAAAGGAACTTTAAAGTAATATTTAAGTATTATTTGAGTCAGGAACTTCATGCATCTAGAGCAACAAAAAAAAAAAGATTGTTCTTAAAAAAGGTTGTAGAAATTGTTTTTTTATGACATTTAAGAGACATTTCCTTCCTCCGTGAATCTTTTTCTCAACCCTGCTTGTATTTTGAAGAGAGAAAACGTGTTTGAGTGAAGCAACGGGCCTTAAAATCACATCCGGCCACACAGGCGTGAAACAGCTGGATTCTGCAGCTCTGCTGTCCGCTGCCATGCAAACAGCAGCGAGCGGCGTCACACAAAAGGAACGTGGAGCTTTAAGCATGCAGCCGAGGCACCAAATACCCAAAAGGAAACTTTAAGGCTCTCGTAAGCGTCGAGAGAGGTCGTCTGAGCTAAATGTCCAAAATTCACATTTCTAACGATGATATATAAAAGCTGGAGAGAGACACGGTGAAGAGTGTGAGATTTAAAAGACTTACTTTTAAGATGTCTTATCCTTTTTAGACCATTTGCTCAGAGGTGGTTCGTGGATTATTCCAGTTACAAAAGCGATCCCCGTCTCTCTCTCCCCGGTCCGTCAGATGCTCTCTGGGCTGATGTAAGACACCTCTGCTCATAGGAAAAAAAGAGAGGGAGAGGAGAGAGAGCGAGAGAGAGCGAGAGCGAGAGAGAGAGAGAGAGAGAGAAAGGGGGAGGCAGAAAAGGGAGAAAAAAAAACTTCACATTCTGTGGATTCTTGGGCGAGAGCCAAAGTCCCAGAATTCCACATGCCACACATAAGGTTTCAATTAAGGCCGAATGGCTCAAATCAGAGCGTTCTTCCTCCTGAAAGGAGCCTTTCTTCTGACAGCTCCACGTGAAGGCGACGCCCTCAGCTCATCACCAGTTAGGGAATTTAGGGTGCTACTGGGTGACAGGTTTTTAAATTATAACATTAATATCAAATCATACTTTCTAGCTTTTGATCTTAAATACACAAAAGCAACTTTTTTTTCCCACTCAGTGGCTCTGAAGTTTGTGGGTTGTTAAAAAGGAATACAATGAGGAAGATTTTTTAAATTATTATTTTGCATTTTGAGAATATAGTTGAAATTCAGCTTTTTTTCTCTTTTTTTGCATAAAAATTGCATTTTTTTGCATCAAACTAGTTTGATTCATTTTCAAAAGTTCGACCTTGACCCTTAAAATTTCAACTTATTTCACAACATTTTGACTTTCAACATTTTTATTGTATCTTCCTCTGATTACTTCCCCGCCTGGACATAAAACTCATTGCGATACTTTAACGCACCAACTCGTCGCCTTGATCGTCAAACCAGATCCATGAACGCGTGAGTCAGCGAGAGGTCGTCCTCCGCTGACGTCATCGAGTGTGTGCGGCTCGACCCGTGAACGGATATTAAATATTTATTAGGGAAGGAGGAGGTTTCATTCAAAGATACTGAGACTTTGAAAGAACCGGGCAGATATTAACTTATGGATCTTTAAAAATACATCATCCCTTTGTGTGTTGTGCCAATATCGTGCAGACGCATGTTGGCTGTTTTACACCATAATGCAGTTATGAAGCTGAGGGAAAATGAGTCGGAAAAAAGAGAGAGAGAGACACACACACACACACACACACACACACACAATACTTCCTGAGTATCTGCAGCAGCGTTGCATGCTCTCATCTCAAACAGAAACCATGTGCTGGAAACTCTGAATCAAGACCCCGGGAGCAATAATGCAGAAAACTCAGCCTGCAGACGAGTTTAACTCACACACCGACACACGATGTGATGCACACACAGGTACACACACACACACACGATGTGATGCACACACAGGTACACACACACACACACACGATGTGATGCACACACAGGTACACACACACACACACACGATGTGATGCACACACAGGTACACACACACACACACGATGTGATGCACACACAGGTACACACACACACACACGATGTGATGCACACACAGGTACACACACACACACACGATGTGATGCACACACACACAGACAATATGATGCACACACAGGTACACACACACAGACAATATGATGCACACACAGGTACACACACACGATATGATGCACACACAGGTACACACACACACACAGACGATATGATGCACACACACACACGATGTGATGCGCACACACACACAGACAATATGATGCACACACAGACGATATGATGCACACACACACACAGACAATATGATGCACACACACAGGTACACACACACAGACGATATGATGCACACACACACAGACAATATGATGCACACACACACAGGTACACACACACAGACAATATGATGCACACACACAGGTACACACACACAGACGATATGATGCACACACACACAGACAATATGATGCACACACACACAGACAATATGATGCACACACAGGTACACACACACGATATGATGCACACACAGGTACACACACACGATATGATGCACACACACACACACGATGTGATGCACACGCACACACACACACACACGTGTACACACACACAATATGATGCACACACACACACACTGATGCACACACATACACACACACGATATGATGCACACACATGATATGATGCACACACACACAGATGTACACACACACACAATATGATGCACACACAGGTGTACACACACACACACGATATGATGCACACACACACACGATATGATGCACACACACGCGATGTGATGCACATACACACAATATGATACACACACACACACACACACACACACACAAAGAGAGAGAGACAACACACTCTTGGTTTTCCAATTAGGAAATTTCTTTAATAAAGATAATAGAAATCATAGAATCTCTTAAAGCTGGATAATATCTCATCTACAATGATTACAAGCATAAAAGACGCAGATATTATAAATACCCCCCCGCAGCCCCGAACCATGTACCTCGATTACATGCTGGTAAGAAACATCTCTACGATCACGCCAGTCCTACGTCGTATAAAAATCACCGGGTAAAATGAGTAGATGGGTCGTTTCCACCTATAGAGCATCCGTCAGTACATATAAAAATAAGTCTCATAAGCAAAAATAAATAGATGCACCTGAAGACTGCTTCATCCAGTCGGTGTGACAGCGATCGTCTTCGTCCTTCATCTCACGCTGCGTTCAAGTGCTCCTCGGAACAAACGACAACCGAGTGTGACTTCAACGTGTATAAAAAGAAAAACACGGCTCTGAGAAAGTAAACTTCATCCGGCGGCCTCTTTCAAAGAACATTTGTTATTATTATTATTATTATTGCACAGTGATGATATCACAGTTTCTCCCCAGCAAAAAAAAAAAAAATAATAATTGTTGAGACAAGAAGAAGGGCGAGGTCGGTCTTTGGGTGGCCCCTCTTCGTCTCTCGCCTTCATCGTCTACACGCCGTTCTTCACCAGCTCGTGGACGCCGCTCTCGTCGATCATCAGCGTGGCGTGAAACTCTCGGCCCCTCACCAGCTCCTCCAGGCCCTGAAGGAGGGAACGACATCATCAGGACATCTCCCAGATCCTCAAGTCAATAATCAATAACCCCAACACCACGTTCACTGTATACGATACTCAGGGTTCATACACATTTTGAACAATGGATTTCCATGACTATAAACCAAATTTCCATGAATTTTCCATAACTTGAAACCAAATTTCCATGAATTTTCCATGACTTGAAACCAAATTTCCATGAATTTTCCATGACTTTTAACCAACTTTCCATGACTTTAAACCAAATTCCCATGCCCAAACATTTAGTGAAATCTGGGTGTGTCCATGAAAAAGTGATAAAATGTAGTATTTAAACTAACAATGAGGATTCCAAAGCATACAGTATTCCTTAAAGGACACAAATGAATGAGAGACAATAGTTTGATTAAAAGAATAAACATTTATAGATATACTCAGCGTATGCCTGCTTATATTTTGAGTCTCTTTTAAAAGCATATTCATTATTTCAAACTCAGCGTAAATGAACCACATGAACACATGAATATAACACATTTACATGACTTTTACTAAACTTTGGGGATTTTATTTTGTTCAAGGACTTTTCCAGGCCTTGAAATAACCATTTTAAAATGACATGACTTTTACAGGTTTTCCCTGTATACTATATTTACACACTTCATATACTTTGCATTTTTGCACTTTTATTATTTAATTTTCTTAAATGTCTTATATGTAACTGACTGCTGCTGCCACAACCAGATTTCCCCTTGGGAATTTTTTTTCTGGCACACTAAATGGTATGGTAATGAGGGTATTGGAACGCACCCCCTTCCGTTTCTGTGTGTGCACAAGGTCCGGCTGTCTCGGGAACTTTTATGTGGACTGGCGGAGCGTTTTGTAGTTAATTTGGATGAACTGGCTTTTTAACGGGATTCATCATTACAAATCTGACTCAGACGTTTCTTATGACCTCCCTCGGGAACACATTTAAAAAAAAAAGACATTTGGTGAATGAGGCCCATTGTCAGTGCTCGGACAACTCATTTCATTTCAGGTAACGACCGCAGAAGCAGAACAACATCTGGAGTTTCCATTTAGGCCCCGCCTCCTTACCTCTCCCCCGTAGGACACCAGCGGGGAGATCTCACATTTGATTGGCAGGTCTGTTCCGTCCTTCAGGCTTCAGAAAGAAGAAGAGAAAACGAAACGGAGTGAGTGATCGTCTCACGGAAAGGGCGGAGGGACTGTTGAGAGAAGCAGCTGTACGTCCTCGACACAGCTGTTCTTCTACTGCGGCCGGCTTGTGATTAGAGTTCAAAAGGCAGAGGATTAGAGCTTCATCATTCCCAAACATGACCAGTGATTAGCCCCATGACCCGCTCCAAGACTTCCCCTGGGAGATAAACACCTGAACGACAGGTAATGTGGCTGCATCGCCTCCCGGTGCTTCCACAAAAAGAAAACAAGGGGGAGGGGGGACGACGCTCGCCTCCACATTGCCGTCGCTCAACATGTTTATTTCTAGACGATCGCTAATCATCAGGCGCTCCAGATGTTTTCTGAGCAGCCGCCCTGTATCATTAGAGAAAGGAAAGAAGAAGCTGAATGATTGAGGAAAAATAAAGAAGCACACCCTTTAAAAAAAGAGCCAGAATAACATTCATTGCTGCCATGAATGTTATTGAAGCACATGCTCATTTATTATTATTATTATTATCTTGAAAAAAAAAAAAAAAAAAAGCAGGTGGATTCAAACTCGACTAGCAAGCGATGAGCGGCTAGGCTTGTCGTCACAGTTTTTGCGCACAAATCAACAGCTCCATCATCTGTTTGGCAGAGCGATGCCCGTTACCCAGCATGCAATACATTGAGTGCATTAGTAGCAACAATCCTGAGCAGCATCTGACCGGTCGCCTAAAACCGATCCTCGCTGTCGTTTCCTTCATCACAACTTTCTTGGCTCTAAAAGAGACAAGAAGAAAAGAAAAAAAATGGCGGTGTCCACGCGGATTCCTGTCCGCAGTGGTAATGAAGGAAAGGGGATCAGAAGTAACGTTACATCGTGTTAACACATCCGAGCGAGCGGCGAGAGAAAAGCCAAAAAACCCCGTCACCATGCACGAGGTACCGCGGGGGGATGATAATTACTTTCTGTTGCCATCGTCTGAGAACCTGCCCGGAGCTCCGTCTCTGGAAACATTTCACGGGACACACAAGAGCGAGCATGAGGAGGGGAAGTGAGAGTGTGAGGCTGAAAGAATACGACGTAAATAAAAACAAACAAACAAAAGCCAATGCATATAGTTTGTACACAAAGTGTGGGGAAGGTGGAAGTGACCACGGGTGTGTGTGTGTGTGTGTGTGTGTGTGTGTGTGTGTGTGTGTGTGTGTGTGTGTGTGTGTGTGTGTGTGTGTGTGTGTGTGTGTGTGTGACGTGCACGATGCTGTGTTGTTGTTTTTTTCCGGGGGTCACCTGGGTATGGCGGGCACGTGGCGGCCGTTCTCGTCGATGAAGTGTCCCCCGGCGTTGAGCACCCAGCGGTGGTGGAGGGACATGAGGGCGTGTCTGGCCGTGGTGGGCGTGTCCTTGGCGTCCTGGCTGTCGGCGTTCTTCAGCGGGTTGAACTCGTCCTCGCGCAGCACCTCGTACACCACGAAGGTCCTGCGGCGGCGAGAGGGAGGACAGGCGGGATTTAAACCAAACGCTGAAGATGTTTGAGCTTTTTGATATTTAAGATGAAGCCGGGTGGATATGTTTATCCTGCTTTTCACCTCCAGAGACAAAGCGTGTGTCGAAATATTGTTTTAAATCTGAATAAAAGATTAAATATGTCTTTAGTCTGGCCCAGACTTAAGAAAACATCTTTGTTTGGTACAGATCTCTGAAAGTATCCCTCCATAATCTTTTAAATATGTTTTTCAATGAAAATGAGTTCCCCATTCTCTAATAATGTCCTCTAATATCACAAATCACGTCGAAAATAACCGCAAATTATAGTTTTTTCAAAATTGTTCGGCCCCATTTCAAGCTGGAACGCTTCGTCAATAAGCAGAAAATTAAATCAGAAACGGATTTATTAAAAATAAAAATGGATACTGCATCATACTGTTCATTCCTATGAAAGTTCATCAAATTCTGGTCGTACATAATTTTAAAAAGTAACTTTGGGGCATTTGTGTCACACCAGAAGCTGTGTCCTTTGATTGACAGACAATATTTTTGTAATAATTAAGTATTTTGGGGATTTTGCTTCATGTGAGTGTGACTGCTGGGAGCTTGTTGCAAACTAATATGCTGCTTTAAATAGGAGCAGACATAATTAGCATTATTATGAAGGAAGTTTTCCAACACTTGGCCGGTGAACAGCAACAACACATCATATACAGACTCACACTACGAGATAAAAAGAAAAGGAAAACTGACATTGTTAAAAATCCGGTTGCAAAGTGAGTCGGCACATCTGGGCCTCGTCCTTTCTACTTTGAAATATGATGAATAACCCTTGAAAGGAAGCTGGACGTGTTTTCCCATGAGCCCATCATTACGGGAATCCTTTCCCTGGATGTAGTTCTATTAGTGGGGCCGTGACTCATGGCTGATGTCATGTGACCCGATGGGGCAGCTGGAACCAGGAGGCGGCTCGTAAACCTCCATCTTCCTGCAGAGAGCTTGGCGGTGCTCGGTCTGCTGGATCGGACCTCGGAGCTAAAGGCAGGACTGAAGCTGGTGGATGGGGATCGGGACTGGAAAGAAACGGGGGTTGGTTCATGTACGGAGGGCCGGGATCTGGAACCAGTCAAGCCCAGAGACCCGGAGGCCTGCCGGGAGAACATGTGCAACCCAGAAACCTCAAAAGGAGCCAAAGATCCTCGTAGTCGCAGGACTTTAAGGCCCTTCAGTTTGAGGCGACACACACTCACTCACACACACACACACACACACACACAACTCACTTGGCGAACTGGAAGATGTCAAAGACGAACTTTTCCATCTTAATCCCATTTGGTTTGTCTGGTTTGATGAGCTGACCCTTGGTGTCCACGTACGGGATCTTCTTCTGGGCCACGTGGTGTTGCAGCTCCGGCTCGTACTTCCTGAGAAACAATCAGATAATGAAGCTGGATCATGGTGGCACTTTTACCATAATAATAATAATAATAATAATAATAATAATGGGGATTATATTAATAATTAAAATAATAATCTGCATCATAATCATAGTAACCATCACACAAATATTACTAATAAAAGTGGTAATAATAATGACCATAATAATAATAAATAAAATAATAATACAAATCATCATAATTACAGTAATACAAAAATACTTATAATAATAGTGGTGATAATAATAATAATCCTGACAATGAACATAATAAATAAAATAATAATAATACAAAGCATCATCTTTATCACAGTAATAAAAGATACTTCTAATAATAATGGTGATAATAATAATAATAATAATAATAATCATGAACATAAATAAAATAATAATAATATACAAATAACAATAATAATAATATCATCCTAAATCATCATCCTGTTCACAGTAATAAAAATCATGGTCATAATAAATAAAACAATTATTATTATTACAATATTGCCGTGTAGCTACTGTTCTTGCTGCTAAAAACTAGCTAACAACTAGATAAACAAACTAATCCTGACAGACAAACTGAGGCGAGCGTCTTACTGAACGACGTCTCTGAGGAAGGAGAAGCTGAAGAAGTGGTTCGCCACGTTTCCCGAGTTGAACGCCAGCCGCCCGTCGGCGCTGCGCTTCTCGGCGGTGGCCAGCGTGATCTCGCTGTACTCCACCACCTGATAGAGCCCGTCCACCTTGCAGACCACGCCCACCGCCTCCGTCGGGTTGGTCTTCTCCACCACCTAGAAACGATGACAGCTAAACTATTAACGTACCAGATCTGAATATATATTTTTGTGGAAATTCTCATTTTATCTTGAAATCAAACGCTTCGATTGTCTCGGTGAAGCTGTGAGTCCCATCAGCAGTCATGTTTCTTTCTGTATGATTTATAGTGATCATTATTGGGGGCGTGGCTTTGGAGGCGTGGCCTGAAGGGACCGTCAGTGATACAGACTTCCAAGCATTCTTGTTAGATTTATTCTTTAGTCTTCTTGGCTGAATATCTAGTAAACTCTTGCCAGTTTCTCAAAATAATTATCCTGGCCTTCAATTTTTAGCATTATGCAAAAAAGAATCTGCAGATTAAGGTATTTTTTCTATTATAAATACACAAAACAATAAAAAATAAATCTCCCCTTTCTTTATATTTTCTGTAATAGCGACAGATAAGAACAAAATAGCTGCATTACAAGCTAAAAACCAAACAGCTAACGATGCTGTAAAACTGATCATGAATAACGATAATATATTAAAATGGGACTTGTGGCATTACTTCTTAAACTAAAAAGGTTCAGCGGTGATAAAAGTGCAAAATTAAGCCAAAGATTTAGGAAAGTCACATGAACTGCAGCAGAGCGGGGTTATTTACGACGGGAGGGTGGGACTCTGATCGGATCCCTCTGTCCACCACACGACTCATGACAGCAGCAGAGTCTGGACCGTCTGAAGCTGCATAAGTTAAGCATTTAAATATGTCCTGTGTTCACTGGAAAATATACACAGTATGACAAAAAATATATGCTTTCACTGGTAATAAAATGTTTGTCTGAGTATAGTGATAATCTGTTTATTGGGTCTTTCACTGTCTCATCTATTTTGTTTGGATTTCAGGTATCCACACTAATTAATTATGTAAGAGAGACAAAAAACTACAAAGTACAGGACTTTTGCCGGTGTTCCTGAACGCATCAGACTGATGGACCTGATGGTATTTATTCCTCGTACAGTGAGTTGTACAGCGTGTACACAGTACAAGCCAAACAAAAATGAAACAAAATATGGAAGCTGAATATGGTTCATCCACTATGGAGAAAAAAAAAGTTTGCATTTCAACCGTTTTCCCCCTTTTATAAAAAAGTAAAGTACACTCTGTCCAATGAAAAGTGACTTTCTCCTCATCCCTCTCATGCCATCTGAAGCCGTGATGAAAATGTAAGAAAGGTTCTGGGCTCAACCCTCACTTTTCCTAGAAAGCCTTCATGAACTTATTGCTCAAGAAGACTGCAGGAGGACACAAAGTGGACGACACCGCCACCCGGTGGCGAGTCATGGGAGGGGCAGCTGGTCTGTTCACAACATCCCAGATCTTAAATAAAGGAACCACTGGAATTAAAAAAAATCTAGACCGACCTATCAGACTAGATCACATTGAATATAGTATTTTTTAAATAGTATTTTTTTTTTTTTTAAAGGCGTCCCTGCTTGTTCACTTGCAGACTTATTACGCACATCAATATTTGTACAGCCCTATTTGATCCGTTAAGGTCGTTGTGTGCATGCTTTCTTATGATATTATTATTACTTCCGGCTCAGGTAAAAGGTCACCGAGCTTATCAGTGTTGCAGGTGAACAATATTGAGGATCTTGTGACTTTATAACAGGAATACATGAGCTCATCATAACCTGCTGCTGCTGTGTCAACCTCTGTTAATCTTTATTCTCTTAAAATGCAGCATCTGACATGAAAGAAAGTAAGTAGAACGAAACCAAAGGCCACAATTATCACAAAATTAAACGTAAAAGACAACACTTTAGGCAACATCATTATTTTATGTCTTTAAAAATGGTGGAATATTTCACACCTAATTAGCAGCATTATGTATTCTGAAGGGTGAAGACACGCCCCACTTGCCTCTGATTGGCTAATATTTGCTTCCTCTTTTTCGCTGTTTGTATTGCAGGTGAACAAGATTGTGAATTAATGTTTCTATTGAACTTTATTTTATTTTAGTTAAATAAAGCAGTCAAGAGGACAGGGGGAACCGGAGACCTGACCCACCTTGGCTCCACAGTCCGCTCCCTTCTTCACGCAGAACCCAATAAAGGAGGGGTCCGCCACTTTGACCAGGATGTTGTCGACGCAGTACACGTGGATGAAGTCGATGCCCCTCCGCTGCATGTCATCCGTGATGCCCTGGTTCCCCAGAGCCCTGTAGAGACCCCCGTTCCCATCTGAAGCACACACACACACAACTGGGTTTGAAACACACACACACACACACACCCCACCGTGAAGGCACACATCCTGAGCCGGCTTACCAGGGGCCATGGCGAGCTTGCCCTTGCTCTCCAGGATGACCTTGCCCTTGTAGTCCATGGCGGGGAGCATGCCCTGCTGGAAGAAGATGATGTTGTTCTGGTCCAGGCCGAAGTTGTTGTGTCGCGAGAAGAAGTCCTTGGTGGACGCCATCGTCCTGCCGCTGGTCATGATGTACCTGAAGGCAACACGGGAGGCTGTTTATTGGGTTTCTCTCTATTTTAAATAATTTATACAAGTGTGAAACGGCTAGCTGAGGGATGGGGTAATGCTGTGATAAATATCAGTCCCTGATCAGAAAACGAAACTAACAACAAAACTGCTGTCACGTCAAGCCAGAGACATATAACCTTATGATAAATGATAAAGTATATGATGGACAATAAAAATTTAACAACTTCTTTTTTTTTTTTACAGAATCAGACCTGCTGAGGATGATGTCATAACGCCTTTTCCAGACCGTTAAACCCTAACGAGGGCTTTATGACCCCCGCTGCCCTCCTGTTATCTCCATCTCTCAAACCTGGACACGTCCTTTGATCCGCTCCACGGGGAGATAATCCTTCTGCCAGCCGAGCAACTTCCCCTCCCACAGTTAGCCAACCGAAAGTTAATCATCACGCAAACACAACCCGGACTATCGCGGCTCTATTTATGAGAAGAACGACAGTATTTGGGAGCTTGAATCCTTTTTTTTTTTTATCTTCAAAATAAAGCAGCAATTCAGCCAAACCGCCTCAGTGGGACGTCTTACCAGGGAACACAGCACTTGATTTTGTGCTTCTGCTCCGCCAGCTGTTGAAGTTTCAAAATGCGCTCGGCCTGGATCTGAAAGAGGGTTTTGTGGGACGGCAGCCCCACGTCGTACATGCCTTTGGGGTAAGAGACCCCCAGTCTGGTCCCCTGGCCCCCGGCCAGCAGCAGCACGGCCACTTTACTCTGAGAGATGCAGCGGAGACCTGGAGGAGCACACAGCCACAAAGATGGATTGAAAACTAGTTAATCAATTGATCATTTTGAGGAATTTGCAAAAGGAAAATTCTCTGTTTCAAGCTTCTTAAATGTTTTCTTTACTCCTCTGAGACAATAAAATGCATATATTTGAATTGTGGACAAAACAGAACATTTAAGGGACCAGATTCTGAAATTTTATAGACCAAACATTAATCTATTCTTGAAATTAATCCAAAAACTCTTCGACAATAAAGTTAGTTGCCCTACTATAAAGTTTATTTAAGATAGTGAAACATATCTAGGCTGACGTGATAGACGATGCACAATCTCAACACACTAGCACACTATCTAATCTCTAATAATGGCCATAGGGCATTCTCATTGCCCATATAAGGGCATCTTAGATAAACAATAACAACCTGAACCAAAACAACCCTGATAAAATGGATAAATACAATTAATTCAGCCGTCGCCCAACGTTTTATGGCAACTCCTGCAGGACTTTGGCGACCTGAGCTGGAATCTAATGACTTCACCGTCTTTATTGTGGATCTTCGGCTCTTTCCCTTTATGACGGCTCCAGTGTGTGTTGCATAAACGTCTGCTACGTGACCCGATGTGCGATACCGTCTCATCTTACGAGCGCAAAAAGACAAGATCTGTGCCATCAAAACTGGGCGGGCCTGCTAGACTTTGACTACCCTCCGAAACCCACACACACAAACACACACACAAACACACACACACACACACAGCAGCCACGCCCTGCACACAGATTTGGTCCTGACGGAGCAGGGTGACCTCATGAGGGTCAAGCAGCAACTCCATTTACGTCAGACCCAAACCAGGACCAGATGTGCCTCCGCTGTCATCCTCCCCCAGGAAACCCTCACCGAGCGGCCAGACCCCCACTGCGAAGGGAGGTTGCGCAAAACGTATAATGAACCACAAAGAAGCTGCCTTACTCACACTCGAACCCACGCAGCAGACTGTTTGGAGACTCGAAGAGAGCAAGGAGGGAGTTTCTGACTAAACTCGACATGGACTTCTTGATTAACAAGTTTCCAGAGCGCCTGCTGTCCCAGAGCATCTGGATCCCCGTGTGATGTTTGAATCCCTCGACTTCCCCCGTGTGACCCCATGGACGTATTCACTCTCCCTTACTTACCTTGGAAAATGTAATTATGTTATTGTTCCTGCAGCAACTAGGCAAGTCTTTCAAGTCTGGCAACGGGCAAATAGCTCTCACGCCTCATTACCTTGGCATGACATTGTAATAAATGCAATAAAAAACAAACAGTGACAGAAATATCCTCTTTGTTTCCTCGTCACGTGGTCAAATAAAAAGGTGTAAAAATTAAAGGCGTGTTAAGAACCGCTCACCTGCTTCCTCCCAGTCCTTCAGGCTCTCCCTGTCCCTCGTCACGCTGCCCAGCACCTCCCGGGGCACCGGCTCCATGCGGGCGTCCATCTTTTCCTGTTTGCTGCTGCTGGAGGCCTCCATGGCCTTGTGGAAGAACCCGTTGATCTCCTGGAAGTCCATCTTCTGCAGCTCCCGGGTGAAGTGGCTCTGCTCCTCGGGGCTCAGCTGTTCCCAGAACTGCAGGAGGTGAGACTGGCCGGCTTCAGCCAACCTGGTGGCGAGTCCGCTGGCGTTTGGGTCCATGATGAAAAGTGCTTCTGATTGACTCTGCTACGCTGGAACAAAAATAAAATAAAATAAAATTAGATTAGATATTCCTTAATTAGTCCCACAGTGGGAAAATTTGCAATGGAATGAGACAACAGCTCCCACTGAGGAAATGATATATAGATATATTAACTGTAATGTTAATTTATTATATTATTATTCATGTTCTGGGGTTATAATGACATGAAGAGGAGTTAACATTGTACAATTACACACATATTACATGTCTTTTTTATGACTGATTCCAATATTACGTTTGACTACATTTGATTGTGTTTAGCCAATAAAACGAAACGAACGGAATTTGGTACTGTACATTGCCCACACACCTGCCACCTGTCCATTAGAGGAAAACAATTAGTTTGATGGCTAATCGAAACTATTTTTAGTTTCCAGGGTGCAGTTCATCGCGAGACTCATGATCTTGGTATTTCCACTATACCGTCTCCTGCATGTAAAACCAGAACAACCAGCAGGACATTCACATCTTGTACTGGGACTGCCTTAATTGAGATATAACTCCCACTTTTAATATTACTTTGAACCCACAAGGAGCGGCTTTGCTGGACCAGGAAACCATCAACACCGCCCGCATCACAGAAGAGGGACACGTTAAAGCAACCAGCATTAAAAAAAAAAACTATTTAAACTTTAAAGAGGAGGCGAAACACAGCAGGTATGCGAGCAGGAGACATTTAGTAGTGCCCATGCACACTACACGGACCATCACACAGTCGCGAGACGCCGACACCGGCGCGCGAGCGAGTGACACTTGAACCAGAAGGTTTCGCAGCCCGGAGAACAAAGAGCAGATAAAATGTGAGAGGGGAGTCAAACTCTTCTTACCGCTTCGCAGGTGCTCCTGTTGGGGGTTTAATACCATTAATGCCGCCAGTCGTTGAGGGGTTTCTTGTACTGGTTCGTAGGGCGCCTCCCACCCGGACTACACCTCCTGGTACGTCACGCTTGACGTGGCACAAGCAGCAGCAGCGATGCTACTTTCAAGTGCTCCTCGTAAATCTGAAAGTTCTTTGACATTTTTGTGGGTTTACTGGCGGTTTACAGACGGGAAATAACTACAATGATGAGTGTATTATGACTGTATGAATACATTGTAATCTGGATATTGTATCTGTGTTATTTAAATATTAAAATAAAACCATTTGCAACTGTAATAGATCCTTTGCTGTTCTGCTCCCTTCACATATCAATTAAACGGGCACCTGGTGTTTCTTACTTTACACTGAACATCAACATATCATCGCTTGTCCACCAGAAACAATGCATTTATACATCACACATGTATCTTGTTTAATGGTGTATATAGTGGAAATTAGTCCTATATGTCCAAAGTTTAGCCAAGAAAAAAATATCTTCTTTTCTACGTTAACCCCTTTTGACATCTTTTTATATTATATATTTGACCAGATTTCATACCAAATGAATGAGGGATTTTATTTCCCCCCAACAATAAATAATATATAATGTCGTCATATTTTTTCTGCAACCTGCTTTCCTTCTTTTCTAACATGTGCTAGTATCCAACAGACGGGAACATGCATATCTAGCTGCTATGGATTCCGGTCAATTTAACCTAAATTAAGATATCATGACAAACATTTCAACATATTTGTACACTTTGTATCGCAGCTGCAGAGTCTGAACATATAAATACTTTAATTAATACTCAAGAATAGTGTAGTTTCAAGGCACGTTGTCAGGTCTGCGTTGGATTTAAATGTATGTTGCAGAGCCTCACTGTAGCCACTGGAGGGCGTAATCGCTCGGGACCTTTTCTATTAATGCTCTTTGTTATTCATGCAGCGCAACAAAGTAGTGCACGAGCAGACACTATTCACAAGAAACACACAAAAATACATTCATAAAAATATCGAAAGCGATTTAAAAACAAAAAAAACAAAAACAGAATTATTGGATGTGATCTACGGATCCGCACTCCGAGCAGAAGGTGGCGCTAAAGCACCAACCGCCGTTTATAAAAATAAAAGAAGAAAACCACAGAAGAAGAGGTTTAGGCGGCGGAAGCTGTATTTTCTGTCAGCTGACACTTTTGTTTTGGTCCCAGCTAAGATCCAACGTCAGCTAGCTAGTCGCTCTTCATCTATTTCTGTTTCTAAAATCGGATTATTCTTTATTCATTTCCCCTGCGACAGCTGACGGAAATGAAGAAGTTTTTCGAGGACATTAAGAAAGACGTTAAGTTTAAATCTGCGGGACCCGGGAAGAAACTAACAGCAGAACCCAGCAGGCAAATAACAACTTTAACTTTCCTGTTAGCTAGCAGTCTGACGGTTGGACACCGAGCTAGCTGCTGGTCATTGTGTATTTGTTGTGTCACTATTATTCAATGATGAAGATTAGTGGGGTTTTCTTTATCTTATGATAACGTGCAATGTTTTAACCGTTCGCCACTAGGTTATGTAACTCCGCACAGCGGGAGGCGGATGTCTAATTTCAGGGTGGCGAGCCGTTAATCCCTAAACAATCTTAATTAGCCAATGCTCTTAGTTCATTGCTCATAATTTAGGACTAGAAATAGACCCTCTTCGGTTTGGGTTGTGAAGCAGACAATGTTTTTGTTTATTAAACCGAAAACCTGTTTATTATACATATACTATACGTGTATTAAACGCACCTCTAAAAAAACATGTATAATTATCATAATCTTAGCGGCAACTAGATCTAAGATAACGCTATACATTCATAAAACTAAAAACAAACGTTTTAATACAACAATAATAAGCATACCACATTTTTGTCTGATTACCACCTTTTAATTTTTTTTTATATTTAGTCTTAATTTCTTGTCACAACCTTTCCACAAGTCAACCCCTTTGACAGATATAATACTGTTTTATACTGTTGTTTGTTTGGTTAGATCTTTGCACTATTGTTTACTTATTTAAAACCTTTTTTTGTCAATTGTCCATTTTTTATATTTAATATTGCTTTACCTGTATCTATAAATGCTGCTGTAGAGAAAAAAATGTCCCCATGCGCGATTAATAAAGCAATCTGATTATTATTTCCAACATATTTTTGAATCAACTATGACCTCTGATCATTTTCACTTGATTATGGATTTGCTTAAATTTAATGATACCTTGTTAATATCAAACCATTTCCTCAAGACGTTCGATTTCCTTCCAAGTGTGTTCAGATCACGCTCCAAACTCGGGTCGAAGCAACATTTGTGTCTGTTTGGGAACGTGGATTTGACGACGCCCCTCTTTTGTGTCCTCGTGCTGCTGTAGTGCCAAGCCCGAGGCGGTGCAGAGCAGCTCCAGTGCCAAGCATAACCGCTATGCTCCCACCGAAGGATCCCAGAGGGCCGGGGCCGCGGCCCTGGCCCGGATAGAGCAGCACCCCCGGCCGAAGGTCCACACCTCCCAGGACGCCATCCGGAACCAGGGTGAGCCCAAACGACCCGAATCCAACTATGGATACACGATGGAGAACACTTTATTCTGACTGATAGAATAAACTCACAATTGGTAAAAAAAATAAATAAATAAATGTACAAACTCTGACATTTTGGACTAATTAATGAGTGTTTCCATAGATAATAATATTTAATATTCTGTTGGTCTTTGGATGTGTTTGATTAAAGATTAAATAACGTAGCTTTGCCTGATTCTTCTGTATCTGCTTGTAGTTAAAAGGGAACTGGAGGCGGCTGCACTGGCAGATAAAGAAAAGGAAAACACAGCCGAGGTGTGTGTGACGGGGATCTGTTCCTTTGAATCAAGGATTCTGAAATGACTTCACTAACACAATACTTCAGTTAATCAGTATTCACTCTGACCATATTCGTATATGACAATTCTTTTCCAGGGATCTAAAGTGCTGGTGAAAGACATGGCCTGCTTGTCGGTGTCAGGTGTGTATTTCACCTGTCCGCTAACGGGAGCCACTTTATCGAAGAGTGAGAGGGAAGTTCACATTAAAGAGGCCATTTTAATGGTACGTCCAAAGATATTACCACTTGTTGTTGTTGTTGTTGTTGTTTTAGCTCAAATTAGGACGTGTTTGCAGCATGATAATTTAATCTGAACGTTTACAAAAGACAAACTCTTGTTTTGCCTGTCAGCGGTTCGAGGAGGACCCCGTGGAGGCCTCCGTTATGATGGTCCACACCTTTAACAAAGACAGAGAGAAGGTGAAGGCTGCCGTGGAAATCATAAGCAAGTAAGAGAATGGTTGGTCGCCACGCTGACTTTAAAGTTACTGTGAGGAACCTTCAGCTGGTGGAAACGATCACAATTTAATACCGATGCCTCTAAATGACCTACATCAGTAAACAAGACCATCAGGTCCACGCAGCTGGAGGGAAGGGAGACTCAGGAGAACCCCTGCTGCTGTAAAATGAGAGGTTTTCTAAAGGGAGTCTGGCGCTGGGAAACAATACCACTATTGTCCACAGGGGTCGCCAAAACGGACAGAAAGTCAAAGTTCCTCGTAGTAGCTTTAAGTTCAGCTTTTTGACTTCTACTGTTGTCACAGAGATGAATGTCCTCATCAGTTTGATGTTTTAAACTTTAACTGTATTTCATGTGTACTTCTTTGTTTTGTCAATAGATATGTTGAGAATATATGTAAGAATCCCACAGAGGAGAAATACAGGAAGATCAAACTCAGCAACAAGGTGTACCAGGTGAGTCCCGCAGTACTGTGGACCTCATTCTGATTTTATTTTTGGCATTTCTTTTATATCATTCCCATTTTGTTTTATGTATTTCAGGAGAAAGTTCGATGTGTGGAGGGCAGTAGAGAGTTCCTGGAGGCGCTGGACTTCACGAGCATCATGCTTCCTGTGGAGGGTCAAGGTAATGTAAATTATCAACAGATGTCAGATCCTTTCAAATTTTCCATAACACTTCGTGAGTTGTTACATATTCCGATTTTTCTTGTTTGCCTTTGCTGGCGATCAGAGGAGGACGAGGAGTTCCTGGTCTTGCTGGAGTACAGTCCCGAGGCCCTGGAGCTGATGAAGGAGAGGAGGGATCGTCTGCAGAGAGGAGAGCCGGTCCGAGCTCAGCTGGACCGGCAGCCTCAGGCGTTCAGACCCTCCCCCAACGCCCAGCGCTTCGAGCTGCCGCCGGAGTTCTACAACCTGAGCGCCGAGGAGCTGAAGAAGGAGCAGCAGCAGAGGTACAGGGCTCTGGGAATGGAGGCCGCACAGAGAGGGCTTTGTTTTCTGACCGGCCGATTCTGGTTTTCTTTCTGAGAACTATAAAAAAAAATGTGTAGCTTTTATTTCATGGTGTTGTACTTTTATAGAGATAATCCTTTATTAGTCCCGCAGTGGGAATTACAGCATCATCATAATAGACATTGACTGTTAAATTAAATTAAAGTTACATTTTCTACCAAAATGCACCACATTACAGGTACATTACACTTTTTTAAAGACTATTTAAAAAAAGTATCCACAACAATTACACAATAAGCTCATTCCAGGTGCACGGTGTAGTTCAGATGTCTAGATTGAGTATTGCAATACAGGAATATCCTTATGTTACACGTCTAATTAAACAGTAAAACTACATTTAATTGTGGCCGTGATGCCAGGACTCTAGCGCAAAGTTCAACATCTGATTCCTTTTATCTGCATTTTCATATTTGAGCAATGCTCTTTGTCAATGCGCGATTACGCAACGGCGATTAAGTCTTGCACAAGCATCGCCGGGCGGTTGGGAAACGACCACATAACGATGGTGTTGGTCCAACATCGCTTTAGAGAAGCTGAACTCGACGGCCGGCATCTGGTTTGTGCTTTCCCCCCAGGAGCGAGCTGGTGGAGAAGAACGCCATGCTGCGCACCAAAGTGATGCGGGAGAAGGAGGAGCAGAGGGAGCGGCGGAAGTACAACTACACGCTGCTCAGGATCCGGCTGCCGGACGGGAGTCTGCTGCAAGGTAATGCAGAGCGCCGCCTCCGAACCAAACAGAGGAAGGTTTAGTTGAGCGGCCTGATGGAAGTGGACATGTGATGTGACGTGTCACCACAGGGACCTTCTATGCGTGGGACCGGCTGCCCGTGCTGTTCGCGTTCGTCCGGGACTCCCTGGTGGACGGCTGGCAGCCCTTTGAGCTCATCGCTCCCGGGAGTCAGAAGCTGAAGGAGACCGAGGACGTCGCTCTGGCCGAGTGTAACTTGGTGAGGCGTGAAGCAGTGCATCTGGATTACAGATGGTTTTAAATCACATATTCATATAGTATTTAATGGTAAGATTGTGATATTCTCTGTTATTCTACTGCCAACAAATTCAGTGAAAGGCTGAAACCAGTAAGGGAAGGATTCAACAAACCAGTGTTTCCAGTAAAAGTTGCAAAAATAATGAGCCATTTATGCAGTTTTAAATATATATATATATATATATAAAAGAATATATATAATATATATATATTTCTTTTATATCTATATGTATATATATATATATATATATATATGTATATATATATATATATATGTGTATATATATATATATATATATGTATATATATATATATATATATATATGTATATAATAAAAAAATTATATATATATAAATATATTCTGTTTTTACCATGTAAAGTGCCTTGAATACCTTTTAAAGTGCAATACAAATACAATGTATTATGTGTATATATATTTATGTTTATAACATTTTGATGACTTTTCTCTATTTTTGTTATTTTTATCAAAATGTTATCTTTGAATATATATATAAATAAAAACACCACACATTAGTTTCCTCGTTCTTGACCTTGTGTATTGAATACCTTTTGTCTCCAGTAACTCCTCATAGACATTTATCATTATTTTAAATGCTATAATCGTGAAACCACAATACATCCGTAACCTTTGACCTGGTATCATCTCCCGTCCGCCTCCAGGTGCCTGCCGCTCTGCTCACGTTCGCCTGGGACGCGGCCGTGCAGGCGGATATCGCCGCCGCGGGGGGGAAGAGCCCCGCCCTCCTCAAGCCGGAGCTGCTGGAAACCATCCGGACGCTGAGCTGAGCCCCGCCCACGCCCCTCCCCCACCTCTGGCTCCACCCCCCCTCACAAATGACTTGTGATATGTTTATTCTTTACAGATACTAACCTCAGCCAGTAGCGGTGGCAGCCGAGAGCGGCAACTTCACCCTGATGCACTTGTTTTGCTGAGCGTAGCGTTCTCGCTCCACGTGGGGATGATGTCACAGCCCGTTGTACTGAAGGGCAGCGCCACCAAGTGATGGAGGGGGAGAGAAGGGCTTTGAACCAACAACCTACCCGTCATGTGACCTGTTGAGAGACTAGCTGTTCTGACTGTGACGACGTTTCCTCCCTGTGTTTGTAGTAAACGCTCCATCTCGCTTACAACAGTTGGATTAGCGTGTAGACGGAGAGCAGGGCAGTACAGGTGGTCGCGTCCCGTTGTGGGTTTGTATTTGGTGTGTGCGCATCGGCTTTTTGTCCATTCGTTGCGTTTGGCGGTGCTGAAGTTTAAACGGTGTTTTTCGTCCTTAAAACAAAATTATTTTGGGGTGTTTTTGTGATAGGAGTCCGGCGTTCCCGTTTCTCCGCGGTGGCCTTGCTCTCCTCCTCTGGTTGCTTAGATCAATACAAACTTTAAATGTAATTTATTTTGTGTTGTGTATAAGCACAAGCCCAAATCATAAATCAAACAAGTTTTCTTCTTCTGGATTGACTTAAAATTGACGTCCCACACTGAGACGTCCTTTACCGACCTCTGCCAAGGTCGTTTCAATACGCCAATTATAACACCGTGGATCCGCTCCAATACTTATTGGATCTTCCTCGGATGCTTCGCCCTCCCAACAAGTTCTTCTGTCTTCTTACTGACTAAGCATACGTTTTCCGGGCCGAGTTCAGAACCTCCCCAATGTGTTACGTTAACATGACGCGTTCCTACGACGGCTCTCAGCACCTTTCAGGGTTATTTAAAACTGTAAAACACTAAAGAGTGCAACTGTAAAATAGCAACAACAACAAAGTGATTATATAACTATCCAAACGACTCGCTGCAGAAGCTTCATGTAAACGACTCGCTGCATGAATTACATTTCTGTCGCTCCGTCTGGATAACGCTGGTTATTAATTCGTCTTGAGTCTTGTATTTGTATCAAACGCATTTCCTTGAGATAGAAACGATCTCCAAATGTTTTCATTTACCCCCAAACAACATTGTGTTGAATGTTTCAGATCCACCCTTTCCTCCTGAAACGTGTCGTTGAAGGTTATTGATTTTGCTCGATATGAATCTATAGCAGGTCAATCTGTAAAAGCCAGTTATGGTTGTTTGGTTGGTTCAGACAACGACCTACCTCTCATTGCTCACCTGTCTCCGTTGGACACAAACGGATCAAAAGTCCTGTTTTTTGTTTTTCTTTATAGTAGAACGGTCACCACCTTGAACCTGTTGTAATTATTAGTCACAACTGCCGGGATTTGATGCAGGTGTTCAATGGAAATGTGTATTTTAGTTTTTATCATCAGCGTTGTGACCTTATCAAGAAGAATTAGCGAGCAGTTACGATCCGTTTGGATGGTCCGACTTCCGTTGCTTTTTAATAACCTGCCTGTAACCAACAGCGCTTGCATTGCACCGAAATCTTTTTGTTTAATAAACAAAATTATGAAGAATGTCTGCGTTTCATTTTCATTTCAATCTCAAACCTTTTTTAAAGGGAAGATGCTTCACATACTGTTAATTTAAAGCTTTAAAGACAAAGACCAGATCAGGTTATGTGGTTGTTATATGTTGTGCTGAGACAAAAACAGTGATTCTACCTCGCAGGATAAATTAACCATTTAAGTTTGTTTGTGTTGTGTGACTTGTGTTTTAAAGGGTTAGTCAGGATTCACTAAGTCACACAACACAAACTAATCGAGGCAGCTGGAGCGACTACGGTGTCCTGGGAGGTAAAATTACTGTTTTTGTCAACGGGTGAGAGCAAAGATAACGACGTAGAAAGAAGGTCAAGCGGTGAAAATATTCAAAATATCGTAATATAGATTTTTCTCCCACACTGCAGTACGTTGCTCTGCTCCAGTCCCAGTACTTTCTCCAAACTGGAGCCATCCAACACTGGATGAGTACCTCGTACGACCCCACTTCAAACATCCAAACTATCCCTTTAATCACCGTAATATCTTTTAAAGTTGTTTTTTAAATATTGAGTCTGAATCAACAGCATGTTTCTTGGTGAATAATCAGACGTGAAGCCACCCACGACTGGAACAGTCTTCCTCTCCAGTGAAGGGCGACTGTGGCTCAGTGGTTAGTGGGTCGGTCTTTCAATCAGAAGGTCGGTGGTTCAATCCCCGGCTCCGGCAGTCTGCGTCGTTGTGTCCTTGAGCAAGACACTTAACCCTTATTTGCTCCCCACTGCTCCTTAATACTAAGGATGGGTTAAATGCAGAGAATAAATTCCATGTGATTGTGTAAAAACACACATGGCCAATAAAGTTGGTTCTTCTTCTTCTGAAGAGAAAGCACTAATTACCTCACTTCTAAAGAAAAACTGAAGAGACGGCTTAAAGAAAAACAAACCTGCAATCATACGACCTCATCTCAGTAAACGCAAAACAATGCGTGTGAAAATAAAGACAGCTGACGTCTTGAGAGAATCTACTTTACAGGAATTAACTGAGTGATGTCAGTCACACCATCATGTGACTTCTTCTCTCTTTTGTCAACACAAATCAACCCCTTTGTAAATCCACAGATCTGAGAGTTGGCCTCAGAGGTTTTGTTTTACTCTTCTGTAACAGCGTCAGCATCTATTGTAAGTCTGTGTTTATACCAAATTGTGTTACCAATCAGTTTCTGTCTTTACACTTAAAAAAACAATCATAATCCTATGCAAAAACTTGTTCCCACAAGATTTAAAACAATTAAAATAAAAGTACTTTCAGGGCTCCATGTCACTGTATGTTAATAATTGATAAATATAAGTATCAATCTGTCTTTTTATTTAAAAAACTAAAGGATATCAAAAAGTTAGGATAAAAAAAAAAAAACATTGCAGTGGCAACAGCAGCTTAATTTCCCATTTATGTCACCAAATCGGAGTGTGTGTGTGTGTTCAACGGCCATTTGCAAACATTCCCGCCTTGAACAGGCTTTGTTAAAATGAGCCTCATATTCATAAACAGCTCGGATCCTGATGAGGAACATTAGCGTTAGCGTCCCAAAAGAAACGTCGAGGAATGAATGGAATATAAAAGTGCAGTACTTTTATTCATGTTTAATGAATTTATCCTGTTCCAAGTATTCTTGAAAAAAATACATATTTATAAAAACATTGTGACACTGGACCTAACTGTACAAGTACAGATCTAGCAACTACTCCAGAGAGTTGTCAGTTAGAAATCGCAGAGTAAATGCACCCATTGAAAGCCGAAGGGAAATGTACAGATGGACTTTGAGTCTCTCATTTCCCCGACTCTTATTCTGGTAAACTATATATATTTACACACATACACACAGACACACGCACGCACGCACACACACACACACACACACACGCACAAAGAGATCCTATGACGTCATGGATTCACGCATATTAAGAATCGTAAATAATGAACGCTTCTTTCTCATGAACATTTGGGCATTTCCGCTCTGCTCTTCCTCCCTCTGCTCTTCCTCCCTCTGCTCAACCCAATCTGCTAAAGCAGTGCCAGAGAGACTTCCAAGAGGCCCACATCAAACATGCCCGACCGACACTTCAATGCACAAATCAGACACATAGTTAATGAACATCGGGCAAAACCGCCCTTAATAATCAAGTGAGACGGTCCTGATTTTAGGCACGACTACATCTTACAGGCAAGATGACTCCTGACTCGTTTAAAAAAAAAAAAGGCGAGAAGGAGCTTGATGCTGAGCAGAAGTCACCTGCTGCGAGTCGCCTGTATCCGAGTGTGCTGCTTCCCCTTCGCTTGAAGACTTGATTCTGTCTTGGACACAGTTAGAGTTCAGAACCAGGAAGTAGACGTTGATGAAGGGGGGCGGGGCTTGATCAGAGGTCCGGCCCCTCAGGCGGTGGCGAGTGTCGGAGCGGCGCTGGCCACGGGGAGAGCGGCCGTGTCGGAGGGGGTGACTTCCATCAGACAGTCTCCCTCGCTGGAGGTCTTTGTGGTCGAGGCTAGAGGGCGACATTTAATGACACGTTGAATTACCTTTAAAACTAAAGCGACGGCTTAAAGCGAAGCAAACCTGCAATCACGAGGAATTATACGACTTTATCTCTGGCACCTCTGTTACATAATCTGTTTTTACAAGTCTGCTACTTTTGTAATGTATTTATGTTCCAGGTTCATACGCATTTCCAGGACTTTAAACCAAATTCCCATGACCAAACATTTAGTGAAATCTGGGTGTGTCCATGAAAAAGTGATAAAATGTAGTATTTAAACTAACAATGAGGATTCCAAAGCATACAGTATTCCTTAAAGGACACAAATGAATGAGAGACAATAGTTTGATTAAAAGAATAAACATTTATAGATATACTCAGCGTATGCCTGCTTATATTTTGAGTCTTTCTTTTAAAAGCATATTCATTATTTCAAACTCAGCGTAAATGAACCACATGAACACATGAATATAACACATTTACATGACTTTTACTAAACTTTGGGGATTTTTGTTTTACTTTTCCAGGCCTTGAAATAACCATTTTAAAATTCCATGACTTTTCCAGGTTTTCCATGACGTATGAACCCTGTATGTATATTTATGTATTGTGATGTACGATATTGTTGATATTAGGCCACTAAACGGTAACACTCACTAGCTAACCGGTGTGTAACTCACCACTTTGTGTGGCGATGATGACACAGTCTTCCTCGTCGTCTTCCTCGGTGTCAGCTTGAAAACCATCTGCCTCCATTGCTTCCGTCTGGCAAGAACAGAGTTAAGATTTGAGACAGTAAAAGGCTAAAATCAGCCTGTTGGAAACACATTTCTATAAAATAAAAATACCCCAAAATGATTAAATTAAGAGCACAAAAACTAAAATATTGGCATTAAAGCTGCATGATAATGAATAAATGTGCGTTCCTCTACCTGCTCTGGGTCGGTGCATTTCTTCATGAACTTGGTGATTGACATGCTGCCCGTGCTCTTCCTCTTGTTGGAGGATGACGACGTGGTGGAGGAGGTCTGCGGCGTGGTGGGAGAGTTTCCCTGGGAGCCCGTGGCGGCCTGGGGTTCTTCCCGGGACTCTTCCCGGGCTCCGGGGGTGAGGTAGGTCCACTGGCAGGGAACAGGAAGCGCCTCCTGCCCACAGCGGGACAGCACCTCAGGGTGCACGTACCAGCAGCAGCGCCGGTGGGTCGCCCGCTTCGCGTAAACCGCATTGCTCTTGATGAGCCGCTTCACCTGGATTCTGGTGACAGGGCGGGAGAGAAATCTGATTTAGATTGACCTTAAAAAAACCAGTTATTTTAGTATTCATAAAGACATTACTAAATTAAATTCAAGCACTTCTCTCAAAAAATACTTATTTCTAAGTAAAAAATTCTTATGAAACAACAGTCTTTTAAAAGTGTGAATCGCTACAACCACGAGGTCCTTGTGCAGTCATAAATGTGCACAAAGAAATAATCAAATATAAGAAATTGTTGTGCGATTCATTTGATTATCAAGGACCTTTTGAGCACTTGAGTTATTAGGAAGGGAAAATATTTTCAGGGTTTTGCAGTACTTTACTTTTCCATTCAAAACTCAAACACACGCCGAACTTAATTGTAGATAATAAGCGTCTGAGTATTTAGAAAAGCACTATATAAAATTAAAGTATTATTATTACATCTATTGTTTCTGAATTAAACGTAGCACGGAAGAGAATGACAATAAAATTCTACTTTGTATACGATTAAGTAAATAAAGATGATCAAGATATTTATAATACTGCGTTTTATTTTGGGATACGACAATTCTACTACTTCCATCGTTATATTATAGAGTTGTATTTGGGATCACATGTTCACACACACAGATATAGTTGTCTCACCTGGTGGGGACGTTTTCTGCTGGGCTCTGAGGACTGGACAGTTCGGGCGGTGAGGAAGAGGAAGAGGAGGAAGAGGAGGCCTGCTGGCGACAAAACTCCTGAAACTCGGTGATGATCACTTTGCTGCTGTTGAGATTGCCGTGCAGCAGCGGCAGCAGCTGACTGAGTACTGAAGGAGAGACGGGTTAAGAGATTGGGTTAGAAGGCATCAGCTGATGAACAATAAATACTATAAATAATCAGAAACACATTTTGAGTCCTCAATAGACAGATGTGATAGACAGGTGTACCAAATTAAAATTGCTTATTAACAACTGTAAGCTTACCTATTAAAAAGAGGATTAGACTAGTATAATTAGCTAAATTCACACAAATCAAGAGGATATTCAAGGGTGGGTAGTAGCACTAATAATATGGTTATTACATTGTATGTATCTTTAAAATGTAGTATCAAGAATTTCTGGGGAAATCGCTGTAAAAAAGGGTACAGATAAGCCATAACCATATCAGGACAAATGCTCTTAATATTTTTAAGACACTGAAGTGGATAAAAAGTCTCGTCTTAAACTTAAAATACAACTTTAAGTCAAGAAAAACAAAGTTTCCTCTGGCACTGCAAGGTTTTTCCTGCTGAAAAAGCCACCTTGAGAGAAACAATCCACAAAAACTACAAGCAACGCCATCGACTCGCAGCTTAGCTCGTGAATCACGTCGCACACACACACTGACACACACACACACTTACATTGTGCTTCCCTCTGGCGCTTCTGTAGAAAGGCCTCCGGGCTGGGGCTGGTGTCGGCCTTGGGTAAAGGCTCGACCAGACACAAGGCGTAAAGCTGGAAGAGCTGCAGAACCGGGCCCTCTCCCTCCCAGACGCAGCCCCTCACCACCGGGTCCAGCACCTTCATCCTCTTCTTGGTGGACATCAGCTCGTCCCACTCCTTTGCTTTCACTTTCTGACGTAGTTTCTGCTTCTCCAGGTCACCGCCCACCTGGGAGAATACATGCGTGTTAATAGTGGAGCAAACAGGAAGTGGAAACCAAGTGGACCAAATGTATTTTGGAAACAGCAAAATCTAAAGAATACCAGTCTGTCAGATTAAAAAGGCCAATAAACACCAGATGGGAGTGACTAATAAACAAAGCTATAATATTTTAATAAAAGGTTTGAATGGATTTGAGGACCAACTAATAGCTGCAGCTCCTCTAAAATATTTTATTGAATTTCCTTTTAGTAAAAATCTTTGAGTGAATTTGTGTTCCTTTTGGTAAGCAGTTATGCAGTCTGAGGCTTTTATTGTGAAGGGCAAGAACGGAAAACTAATATACGTTTAAATACCCACACACTTGATTAGTTGATGCCTTAATTCGGAGAAACAACAGATTAAACAACGAATGAACGCCCTCGTCGTGTAAAAACCTTCAGGAGACAAATAAAGTTTTATTCAAACACACTGCAGCTCCCTTCATACCTCCTCTTCTGGAGCCCCTTCATCGTCTGACAGGTAGCCATGAGGAACAAAGAAGCCGTCTTCATCGTCATCGTCTTCACCTCCTTCCTCCTCGTCTTCCTGGAAATGATCAAAAGGTTCAAAGTTACTAAAGAGTAAAAGTACTTAAGGTCTCATTCAAAGCTCAAAACTTTATTGTACTTATATTCAAAGCCTTAAAAGAAGGACGGTGCCAATGTGTGTGTTTTAAAGTATTTTCAATTGCCTTTGTTTGGGTCTTTCTTTTAAAAGAATATTATTTCAAACTCAGCGTAAAATGAACGACATGAACACATGAATATAACACATTTACATGACTTTTACTAAACTTTTGGGATTTTTTTTTATTTAAAGGAGGCCTGGAAATAACCATTTTAATATTCCATGACTTTCCCAGGTTTTTCATGACCGTATGAACCCTGATAAACTATAATACTCGACATTCGAGAAAATGTTAAAATAAAGTAATGTGCACACTTTTCCACAGTACAATGAAACTCACCCCTTCACTATGCGACAGGGATTCTCCTGGTTCCTCTTCCTCCCATTCTTCATCGCTGTCCACCTCATAGTCGAACAAATCCTGTGGAGACAGAACGCAGAGATTAGTTTCACAGCTACAAACACAATTCTTGAATAAAGAAATATTATATTATATATTAATATTAACATTGAATAAAAGCTCAAATAGTAAGTGTTAGAACAGTAAGGTTAATATTATCCATCTCAACAGCCGTGCTCTCCTTATTGTGGGGTAACGAGTAAACTAACAGGTTCACCTTGTCTTGTTTGAAGGGGCAGCGCGGTGAGATGTGGGAGCTCTTCTTGCTCCAGGTGCCCCAGTAAGCTGGACGGTAGTTTGCGTGGAACTGCAGCAGCTTCATGGGTCCACATTGTTTACGGTCCGGCACGCCGTCTGGTTTCGGCCCTTCTGCTATTATACACTCGCTGAGAAAAAACAGCAGACGAGGGGGTTAAGTTACACAAAACATGTAATAACTAATTAAAGAAACCACTTTGTTCTGGTTGAGATTTATCAAGCAATGAGGGAACCACAGAGCCGGTTCACACTGGGCTCTGTGGGGCCTGAGACCCCGGTCCGGTTCACACTGGGCTCTGTGGGGCCTGAGACCCCGATCCGGTACACACTGGGCTCTGTGGGGCCTGAGACCCCGATCCGGTACACACTGGGCTCTGTGGGGCCTGAGACCCCGATCCGGTACACACTGGGCTCTGTGGGGCCTGAGACCCCGATCCGGTTCACACTGGGCTCTGTGGGGCCTGAGACCCCGATCCGGTACACACTGGGCTCTGTGGGGCCTGAGACCCCGATCCGGTACACACTGGGCTCTGTGGGGCCTGAGACCCCGATCCGGTTCACACTGGGCTCTGTGGGGCCTGAGACCCCGATCCGGTTCACACTGGGCTCTGTGGGGCCTGAGACCCCGATCCGGTACACACTGGGCTCTGTGGGGCCTGAGACCCCGATCCGGTTCACACTGGGCTCTGTGGGGCCTGAGACCCCGATCCGGTACACACTGGGCTCTGTGGGGCCTGAGACCCCGATCCGGTTCACACTGGGCTCTGTGGGGCCTGAGACCCCGATCCGGTACACACTGGGCTCTGTGGGGCCTGAGACCCCGATCCGGTACACACTGGGCTCTGTGGGGCCTGAGACCCCGATCCGGTTCACACTGGGCTCTGTGGGGCCTGAGACCCCGATGCGGTTCACACTGGGCTCTGTGGGGCCTGAGACCCCGATCCGGTTCACACTGGGCTCTGTGGGGCCTGAGAGCCCGATCCGGTACACACTGGGCTCTGTGGGGCCTGAGACCCCGATCCGGTACACACTGGGCTCTGTGGGGCCTGAGACCCCGATCCGGTACACACTGGGCTCTGTGGGGCCTGAGACCCCGATCCGGTTCACACTGGGCTCTGTGGGGCCTGAGACCCCGATCCGGTACACACTGGGCTCTGTGGGGCCTGAGACCCCGATCCGGTACACACTGGGCTCTGTGGGTCCTGAGACCCCGATCCGGTTCACACTGGGCTCTGTGGGGCCTGAGACCCCGATCCGGTTCACACTGGGCTCTGTGGGGCCTGAGACCCCGATCCGGTACACACTGGGCTCTGTGGGGCCTGAGACCCCGATCCGGTTCACACTGGGCTCTGTGGGGCCTGAGACCCCGATCCGGTACACACTGGGCTCTGTGGGGCCTGAGACCCCGATCCGGTTCACACTGGGCTCTGTGGGGCCTGAGACCCCGATCCGGTACACACTGGGCTCTGTGGGGCCTGAGACCCCGATCCGGTACACACTGGGCTCTGTGGGGCCTGAGACCCCGATCCGGTTCACACTGGGCTCTGTGGGGCCTGAGACCCCGATCCGGTTCACACTGGGCTCTGTGGGGCCTGAGACCCCGATCCGGTACACACTGGGCTCTGTGGGGCCTGAGACCCCGATCCGGTACACACTGGGCTCTGTGGGGCCTGAGACCCCGATCCGGTACACACTGGGCTCTGTGGGGCCTGAGACCCCGATCCGGTACACACTGGGCTCTGTGGGGCCTGAGACCCCGATCCGGTTCACACTGGGCTCTGTGGGGCCTGAGACCCCGATCCGGTTCACACTGGGCTCTGTGGGGCCTGAGACCCCGATCCGGTACACACTGGGCTCTGTGGGGCCTGAGACCCCGATCCGGTACACACTGGGCTCTGTGGGGCCTGAGACCCCGATCCGGTACACACTGGGCTCTGTGGGGCCTGAGACCCCGATCCGGTTCACACTGGGCTCTGAGGGGCCTGAAACCCTGATCCGGTTCACACTGAGCCGCCTGCACAGCCGGTGCCGAATTTTGTAACACGCATCTTTAAGGGTCAGAGTTTCTGTGTTGGCTTCACAGTTTATTATAGACTTACTATTGGGAGCTGAGGTTGAATCCAAGAAGAAGAAAAACTCACACCCTGGCTAACGTTTGTCATATGCATGAACATAGATAAAATTATAACGAAATTAAAAAAGGTGAAACTTTCCCATGTGATGCTAAAGGGTTAACTTTGAGGAAAGGATAAAGTTATTTTAGCCAAACACTGAGAGTGGGTGTAGGAGTCAGTGTCACAATAAATTCCTGCCCATCTGTTAACTGATAATGGCGATAATGATTTAATTAATGTCATACGGGTAATTTCCTCGTCATTATAACACCACCATGTATCATTGTGTGTCAGTAGAACGCAGACAAAACAACACAAACATGTAATTAAAAGCAGAACCGAGCGCACACATCACGGTTGTTCACAACAGTCCGGCTTACCAGAGCGAGTCCCTCTGTCGGGGGTTGGTGGGTCCTGAGCGGCGGGGCGTGGGCCCGATCCAGTCCTTCAGTCCATTCGGGTTGTCAGCAGGGCTCGACAGACACCGGTCCAGCTCCTCCAGAGCGGCGTCCTCACACTGGACCCGGCACAGCGGTGCGAGCGCCATGTGCTCTTTTATCTCAAATGGAGCGAACTTCCCACATGCAGCTGCAAGGGCCTGAAATGCAAAACGTTTGTTTTTTATATTATTGATATGAATTAATTAAATTGGCTGTCTTAGTTAAGAGGGATCAGAGCATGTAATGCAACTCAAACAATGTTAATAGTGCTCCATGGAGCCCTGCAGGTACGAACACAACAGTTTATGAAGGGATACCCCCAGCTGATTAACAAAAAAATACATTTCAGTTATTAAGTGAGATATCTACTGACCTTTGGAGCTTGTTGGATTTTGGGTTTCTGCAGAAAACGTGTAATTTCGGCTTTCTCAGCTTTGAGGCGCTGTAAACAGATGCACGGTGGTTAGCAGATCATTCAGTAATGTTCATTACAAATATGCAACACAAAATGTGGGCTTACATCTTTCTCTTCTTTCAACCGTTTCTCCTCTTCCTTCATTTGCTTCTCCTCTTCTTTCTTCCGTTTTTCTTCCAGCTTTGCCCTAAAAACACGTTCAAAGCAAAACATTTAATCAATGTGTGTGTTATTGCATGTTTAACCTTCTCTGACTAATGGAACTGAAAACATGGCCGATGGATAAGTCTCCGCTTAAAGAGTAACAGGGAACGTGCATTACTCACTCCAGCTTTGATTTCCGCAGGTCCTCTTTTGCTTTCAACTTCTCCTTTTTCTCTCGTTTCTCCTTTTCTTTTTTCTCTCGTTTTTCTTTTTCCTGCTCATCTTTCAGCTTGCGAGCCTCCTCCTTCTGTTTCATCTTTTCAGCTTTAGCCTCCTCCTTCTGGCGGTCTTTCTCCTGCCGCAGTCGGAGTTTCTCCTCTTGTTCGTTCTACAATTACAAAAGCACAGTCGATATTTATTTTCTATTAAATTAGAACATTTGTAGGTGAGAAATAGGAAACATAACGGACAACTCAGGTATTTGAAACCAAATCCAACCGCACTGTCGGTGTATAAATCAGAAGTCTTACCTTCAATGACCGTCTTTTGATGTTTTTCTGATCTGATGGAATCTTGGGGGTGGTCTTTGGCTGCTGGGAGGAAAAGGAAAAATTGAAAACTATGTCATCCAGCCTCATCAATGTTTTATGTTATTAAGTTATTGTATTAAGATTGCACTGTATTGGACTTTTAACCTTCATATGGGTGTTACATAAATATTGTACAAATATCTGCAATAAATCAGAAATCCTCAAAAAGGTTGCCACATTATTAATAAAGGTAATTGTCTGAACCAACAGATATTTGACTTTGTTAAAACAGCCAAAGTCAATTAATGATCAACGAATTTATGTTTTTAAGAGTAAACATGAAGAAATCATCAAGTTAACATGTTACAAATTATATTAATGGTTGAACGCAAAGGCTGATAAAAGAAATTGCTTTGATCACTAAACCATGACATGTTTCGTGAAGATCTACTTTTACCACGTTTGGAGATGCATTACTAAAATAAATGTGTATTGTGCGACACTGTATAAGCTAATATTGCGCAGCCCAACGTGTGTTAAAATAAAAAGCAATGGAAGATGTACATACTTTAGGTGTACTAGTGGGTGTGGGGCCATCAGTCTTGGACTCCTCTGGTGAGCTCTCGGACGTGGAGCTGACTGATGAAGCTGACAGCACGGACTGGTTTCCTAAACTGGAAACGTTCCCCGACTCATCCTGCTCCTCTGGCTCACTTTCAGAATCCTGCGTTGAGTCGAGCTGTGAATTAGTTCCTGTCTGATTACCATCATCTTCTTCATCCTCCACCTCTTCTTCTTCCTCGTCGTCGTCATCGTCCTCTTCTTCCTCCTCCTCATTGTCGCTGTCTACCGTGCAGTCTAAAGTGTGTGTTTTGGGAGTGTGATCCACGCTGCCGGTTTTCCCAGAGGATGCAGGTTTGTCTTTGCCCTGATGCTTGTCTTTTGCTTGGACACAGGGAGAAGAGACAGCGGGTGAAACGTTGCGCTTTGCGGGAGACATGGTGTTGTCCGAGGTCAGATCTATAACCATGTTCTCATCTGAGGGTTCAGGCCGCCTACGGCTCAGGAAGCCGTCAAGGGGCCCGCGACCATTGACCAATGGTGCTCCACTGTGTACAGGAAGTGGAGAGGACTCATTCTCATTCTCCCTGTCTGGGACTCCTGGTTTGGGGCAGGCATGTGCACAAGGGCGTTTAGGCGGCTGGTTCTCTTTAGGGTCGGTGTTCATGCGCTTGAATGGGAGACGAGCTGCAGGGAGAATGAAAAAAAGCTGCATCACTACAATGGCTTTTGTGACGCAAAAATGTGTAAAAGTTAATTAATGTGTTTATTGATAGACTACATACAAAGTAATGTCAATGACAACACAGATGTAATGAGTTTAAAAATTGTAGGTCTCATAGCTGTATAACCATATGACACCATCTGATGATGTCATATTCTCAAAGGTAATACTTTAATTGTGTCCAAAAAAAAAGGAATGTTGTGTTTACCTTGGATAAGTTTCTTGTTGACATTGCTACTCGATTTACAATCCATACCTGAACAAAGAAAAGAACAGAAACAAAAAGGTGCATTAAAAAAAACAATACTCATATTGTGAATAGTGATCAGGCTGTTAGATTTAGCAAATCCATCAACGTTTTGACAAAAGTGCAACAAATAACAGCTGAAGTTTTTAGCAGCAGACCAAAATGCAATGACTTAAAGGACAACCACTGAGAAAAGGTTTCACATTTAATGACTCGAATCAGCCACTTCATCATCATCATTATTATTATTATTAATAATACAGCAACATAAGATTAGTTTAGTGGTGTAATAACATCCCAGTGCAGCATGTGTGCAGTGGTTCATCAAATCTCCATCACCCTGTATTGATATGTGTGCTTTCGTTAAGCATATAACTATTCTTTAAAGTGTCGTATTAAAGGTCACATATAAAGTTTGCAACGTCAGTGTGCTAACGTAACCGGTGTTGCAATGGTTGTGTTTGGTTTGCTCTCCCGCCAATCGGTTTTATTAGTATGTGCTGCAGGCCCAGTCCAGTGCGCAGAGCAGGCACTTCACACGGCTGTCAGGCAGAGGAGATGCATGCCCGACAAAGAAATACTAAAATCGCACTAAGGGGATAATTGTTGCATCTGAGTTGACGTTACTAGACCTACGAGAAACATCGGTGTCTGCACGACCAAAGACAATCGGAGGGGCTCTTTATTCCTTTGTTTTGTTTGGTTCATGCTTTGAACGTGAACAAACTAAAATGTGCTAACGTGCGTTAGCT
Source organism: Cottus gobio (assembly GCA_023566465.1). Lineage (NCBI taxonomy): Eukaryota > Metazoa > Chordata > Actinopteri > Perciformes > Cottidae > Cottus > Cottus gobio. The sequence continues at coordinate 4,114,091 of CM042217.1, forward strand.
TCTCTGCTAACCCAACAAAACCAGCTACTGCTCTGGCACTTTTCAGGCCACCGTCGCGAGAGCAGCTTAACACGCGACCGATGGTGGCTGTAAAACACTTGTAGTTAAAAAGGCCCAACTTACTTTAACGTGACGTCATTGTGTCTCTTTTGACGTACAAAGTAAATTATTTTTTTGTCAGTTTGGAGTCGTGATTACATTAGCAGTGACAGGAAGAAGGGGAGCAAGCTAGTTGTAATGTTGGGGAAAGTTCGTGCAGATTTTCATATAAAAGTCCGTGAAAGTTTAGCATCGTGACACCGACGTGAGCTAATGGTTACTGGTATAAGAAAGGGAGGGGGGGGGGGGGGGGGCTACTACCTAACGGCTTAATTAAGGTTAAATACGTCTGTTGCTTCACGTTGTCACCATTGTTGTGCAGTCGCAACTCCATCACCCTCCATTTTATAGCAATAGACACGGTGGCATGTTGATAAAACCAAATTGTAAGCTTTCTAGAAACAGCATTCACGTTACGTTACCTCTCCTACGGGGAGTCGATGCTGCCAAATGTCCGTCCACAGGTGGGTTTTCCGCCGCCAACATCCCGACCACTAAGCCGGGGCTCTTCACGTTGCGGATATTCTACGGTAAATCGGTACAGGGAGGCGTAAATAACCTAAAAATGTCCCCCGATAGTGAACCAAAGAGTCTGTTGCTATGTAAACGACATGTATTTCTAATTTATTTTACATAAAACGTTACGCATTCTTTTTCTGCATCTCCCACATAGTCCGTGTGCCCCACTGCCTGCCTCGCGCTCCCAAATCAGAATTGGCGGGAGTACGTCACTTGCATCAATAACCGTCGCTGATTGGTCAAAACCACGTTACTGAGCACCGGTAGAGACGATTGTTTTGCACAACTGCGTAGCGCGTTTGGTCGGTGTTTCATGTAGTAAAGTGCTTTTGGAAGATTTGTAACCACAATGACGTTTCAAAATGTGGTGTTTTACTTAAAGTGTTCATCAGAAAGACGTAATTATGTGAGCGCATGTAATTCAGTAAACTAAGCCTGGTTCTGCTCGTTCAATTTTGTTCGGGACGGCCTGGTCTGTAAAACCGAAGTCAGCTGTGTGTCACAGAGCACGCCCTCTGGGTGATGTTTGGGGCTTTCTGATTGGCAGCGGAGTTTGACTTTCATAATGATGGGTTGTCATGTTGTGGGATCGCAAAATGAAAGAAGGGAGTCCACTAAAACTGTCTCTCTCTCTCTCTGGATGTCTGTTATACTTATCATGAATTATATATAGCGCATAATATCCCCTACACGTTTTTAGGTTATACATTCTCATATTGTTTAACACATTTTGTCCAAAACATAGTTTGCCACCCACAGTTATGCAGGTATCAGTGACAAAGTTTTCAAATGTTGATCAATAACGGCAACACGAGTTCCGTTTATCTGCTCCAAACCAATAATGGCTACCCTTTGTCCTTACGGTCCTTAACTGTTTAGAGATTATTATCCCTAAATGGGTGGCATCCGGTGGGATCCACACGGACGGGTTGTGGTCACGCGTTTCCCGTTTACCGGTGACGTGTACCCTGGGACTTGTAGTTCGTTAGCCCCCCAGAGCGCGTTGACTAGAAGCGGTTCGGAACTACAAACGCTGCGATGCTGCGCAGCCGCAGTGTGTTCGAGGGGCTCGGGGGGGAGAAAAAAATAGAAGCGCATCCTGAACGATTCCCGGACCCCTACGGTTGTCGTTGGACACGCTATATTCCGGTAATAATGACATATTTATATTAAGTGTCACGTGTGTTTTTTTAGGCGTAACATCATTTTCACCCCTCAGTCAGTTAAATGAAGCAGCAGCGGAGATACATACTAAGATAACCTCCTATCGGACTCATGTTCCTGAGTTGCTTAACGCTTCAGCTATCTAACGTTACTGTATAATATCACTCCGCTCAATGTAAACACGTCAACTTCTCTCAGGTACACTGAGAAAGAGGACTGCGTCATTTAATGAGCTTGTTGTGGCTTTAGTAAACAGTTAGTGCAAAGTTGGACTGTGCAGCCACTACTTTAACTGGTTGAAGGTTAGCAATAGCATGTAACGGTTAATTAATTAAAACGTCTTATTTCTGTACATTCTTACTTTCCAGGAAGGAATTGGACTTTCAAGATGGGAGGTTTGTCACTTTAAACGTCTATCTATCTATCTATCTATCTATCTATCTATCTATCTATCTATCTATCTATCTATCTATCTATCTATCTATCTATCTATCTATCTATCTATCTATCTATCTATATATTGTTGAGTTGTAATAGTTATTTTAACTTGCTCATGAATATAAAGAATGTCTATGTTTAAATTACAATACTTATGAAGGATAATAATAATAATTAATAGGAATATTAATTAAGATTATGAAGATGTGTATTGTAGCATAGTAGAAAGACACTGGGTTTTATGTTACTGTGAAATCGTTTAGGTGTGAATGGAATAAATTAAAGATGGAGGGCATAGACACGTGGTAAGAGGTTAAAACAAGCGTGGCGTAAGAAGTTCAAACCTCCCGAGGTTTGAACACTATCTATCTATCTATCTAAATCTATCTATCTGTCTATTTGTCTATTTATAAATCAATCTACCCCTTTACCGATCTACCTATGTATCTATCTAGACATGTATTTACGCTATTTATCAATCTATCTATTTATTGATGTATATATCTTATCTAGTTATAAATCAAATGTTGTGGAGTAAACATATTTTCCTCTGAGATGTATTGAATTAGAAGTACACATTATTACTCAATTAAAATACTTTAAAATGACAGTATTTGAGTAAATGTACTTTACAATAAGACATTCCTATATTAGTCCCGCAGTGGGGAAATTGCAGGATTACAGCAGCAGACATGTAAAGTGCACACAAGACACACATAGTAAAATTAAAAAAAGTAATATAAATAAACAGTATTAAAAACAGTAAAGAATCCACAATAGCAGTATTATATATTTACACACAGACAGAATAAAATGTATTTTTATTGCACCAGTTGAAGTGATTAAAGTGACCAAAGTGGTTGAGGTGTTTTGTGGTCTACTGCGTTCTCAGCTGGTTGTGCAGCCTGACAGCAGCAGGAAGGAAGGACTTGCGTTACCTCTCCTTCACACACACATCATAAATATTGCTATATTTAATTCACCTTCATATCTATCTATCTATGCACATCCCATACTCCTCTCTCTTGACAGTAATATCACGATGACACCTTTCTTCTGCTTCAGATCGGGTGAATAACTTCCCTCCCCTGCCTCAGTTCATGAGAATAAAACCATGCTTCTACCACAACATCGAAGAGGAAATCCCTGAAATCTACCAGCAGTTGGTGCGCAGAATCTACACACTTTGGATGAGTGCGTTTAAAAAAATATATTTTTCATGCATTTCCTAACTTTGTGTTTTTTCAGAAGAAGAACATGTATTCTACGACCCTTCATCTCCTTTTCTCGTCCCCTCTCGCCCTCCGCAGTGTATTCAGGCACGCTCTGTTTGAATGTGATCTCATGTATTGCTTGGTGGGCCGGGGGTGGAGGTGCCACGAACTTCGGCTTTTCCCTTCTCTGGCTCGTCCTCTTCAGCCCGTGCAGCTACACCTGTTGGTTTCGACCTCTCTACAAAGCCTTCAGGTTAGTCACCTTCTGAAATACATGTCATATGTAGAAGGGAAACTCCACAGGTTCAAATATCACATCACACACACAAGCAGGAGACGTCACATGTGGGGGAAAAAATACACGTAGTCAGAATCCGAAACTTTAAATGTTGCTGTTGCAAAGAATTGTGGGATGGCATTATTTCATTTTCTTTGCTTAATAAAGGAAGGTCCAGTGTGTCCTAAAGGAAGGAAGGAAGCATTAAAGCACCTTTCCTTAGTATTTAGGGATTTCGACCAGCTCTTATCGAGGTGCTAGATAGTCCCGGGTCCTTTCACTAAGTTTGGAACCTTCCTGAGATAAAATAACAGTATTTAGGTTTCTCAGTTTTAAAAAGTTTGTAGTTACAGAAACAGATGAAAATCTTTATCAAACATTGACTGAAGGATTTTATATTATTCTTTTTAATGACTCTTTTTTTTTTATGGGTGATTGTTGCTTTTTTACTCTTTGTTTATATTTGTGTATAAATTGCCAGTTATTATAAAAAGGGAGTTCAATGAGCAAAAGCTCTGAACCCAGGAGGAAACTTGATGTGGGTTATATTACTAGGAATTATTATTGTTATTGAATGCTGGGAATTAATGTGGTATGAGGAACGGTCCAAGGCCACATTGCTTCTACTGCTTTTCCATTGTTTTGTCCCACTTTTGGACAGTATGATTACAAAACAAGTGTGAAAGTTGTGTTTTTATGTGGGATTAAAAACATTGTAGCATGTGGGTATTCTGACATGTCGACAACTTGTAGGAGGAAGCGGCAACAGAAATAGATCCTCGAGTTCTCATCCCTTTTTGTTTTCTCTCCGGTTCACAGGGCGGACAGCTCCTTCAACTTCATGGCCTTCTTCTTCATCTTCTTCCTCCAGTGTGTCTTGGCCCTCATCCAGACTGTTGGCATACCTGGCTGGGGAACAAGGTGAGTCGAGCCAAACCAGCTTTTTGAGGACTGTGCGCATGTTGCCTGCCAGTTTTGTTGTTGTGTTTTTTTTTTTTCAACCACCATGAGGGTCATGAGGGCTTTTGTCAAATGTTCTCGGCGGTTGGAGAATGTATTTTCCATCAGACGCTCGAATGAGTCGGATTCGCTATCTGCAGCTTTTTTTACAGTTGACGTTCACGAGTTGCTGATGCCTCTTGATAAGAAATGTGAGACATATTCGTGTCCAATAACCGAACAGCTGCGTGTGATAATAATAACACTGTTCACTCATGATATCATATGGTTTGTTAAGTCAGTTTCACTCTGATCATCAGTCTGTTTCCTCACTGCTCAGAAGGATAGTTATATTTTTTTAAAGTGGGATTGTATGACGTGCTTACTCACAGTCGCTGTATGACATGGAGGTCGGGATGCTCCCAATTTTGGAAAAACGGAGTTCACAGGAGCATTTTTTTTCCAATTCAGTTTATTTTGTATAGCCCAAAATCACAAATACAGATTCGCCTCTGAGGGATTTACAATCTGCACACATACGACACCGGATCAGGAAAAACTCCCCCAAAAAATATTGAAATCCCTTTTAAAGGGAAAACAAGGGAAACCTGAGGAAGAGCAACAGAGGAGGATCCCCCTCCCCGGATGGACAGAAGCAAAGCAGAACTTAAGCGACCTAAAAGAAAGGCCCACTTATATACAATATCAGTTTAAGTGTACTCAATATTCTGAGTACTTTCACTGCCTTAACTTAGCAGTCAGACCGTCCTTTAGCTCTCTTCAAAGCCACTAGACTCCGTTGACAAAAACAGGAGTAAGCCGGTCGACCGCTGCCTCGATCAGTTAGTTTGTGTTAATGTGTGACTTCAAACTAAGCGACAAAAGTCGCACAAAAACACAAACTAACTAACCGATCCGGGCAGCGATAGACCAGCTGAGAGGTGAACTGACTGTTTTTTGTCCTTGGAGTCATGTGACTTGTGATAACGGCTTCAGTTCCTCGTCTGAAGGAAAGGTAACGAGGTGACAATATAATAAATATAGCGCGCGCTAAAATCGATATTGATTCTTTCAGGTGGGCTTTGCTTTTAGGTTTCTAAAATATGTTTTGCAGCACATTGCTTTGCTCCTGTGCTGGTCCTCCTGTCTGCTTCTAATAACTGGAACCTTGTACAACCCCCACATCCCCAGAAATCCAAACCATCCCTTAACCTTGAATATTTGTGTCAACTCCACTTTTTCTAATTGCATACTGTGTGATGCACTAACCCGTACTACTCCATCTCACCCTCGCCAACACATCAAAGCGGCTGGATTGCGACGGTGCTGTTTTTCAGCCAGAATGTGGGCTCGGCTATCGTGATGCTTCTCACCGCTCTGCTCCTCACCGTGGTCACCGCTTTAATGGCGCTGGTTCTCATTAAGGTGAGTGGACGCACACGCTGAAAAAACACCTTTTTGCATTTATTTTGGTTTTCTTCCGTCCCACGCAGACGCTTGCAGGCCGTCTCAAAGTCACATTATGAACGTCTTTTCTTGCCGCAGGTGCACAGGATGTACCGCGGCGGCGGCGGCAGCATGAAGCGCGCTCAGGAGGAGTGGAGCACCGGCTTGTGGAAGAGCGCCCCGGTGAGGGAGGCGGGCTTCAACGCCGTGGCTCAGACGGCCCAGGGCCCCAGTTTGCCCCAGTACCCGGCCGCGGTGCCCAGCTATCCCGACAACAGCCACTGGTGATGGCTGCGAGTCGCCACCAGGGGGAGACAGAGCGCCGGGCGTCGCTGGCGGTGCACAGCGAAGCACCATTTCATCTCACCCTTTAACAAGATGCATTGGTTTATATTTACTTTTTTTTTTTTTTTTTTTATGAGAAGATAGGATTGCTATAAAAAAAAGTTTTATCAAAAAGTTTTTCCATATCTTCTATTGATGCCATTCCATTTCAACTTTTGTTTACATTGAGTTTATTTAAATGAGGGAGAGACTTTTATGCTCAGAATTTATTGCAAATATGCAATTGGAATATCAAAACAAGTGTGGTATAAGAGTGATGTGTGCCTTATGGACCTTTATGAACGTTTTATGAATTGCCAAATCTGCATGCTAGGAATCGTAGTGTGCCAAACAACTGAGTTTTTGTTTTTCCTTTCCCTTTTGTAACGAGACCGTCTGAGAACTGCACGATTTGTATCTCTTGGAATTGTTTCCCGTGTACTATCCTGTCAGGAGTGGAGTTTATTTTTGATACGCCGTGCATGAAATCTCCACGCTCGCCTGCCTTGGCTGTGGTTTCTTGAGATGCGCCTTAAATATTGCGTGCAGATATTGTATGTGGAAACTAACTTGCTTGACTTTCGCCTTAAAAAGCTCTGCCTTCTGTTGTTGTTGTTGTTGTTGTTGTTGTACTAGGACTGGACTCGTGCTTCAGTGAAGCAACGACTGGAAACATTTCAAAAGCGTAAACCCTCCCCAGTGATTTCTCACTGAGAACTGATTTGCCAAAAACACATCTTTCCATTATTTTGATACTGCTAAAAAGAAAATCACACCCAAAGTAGATCTTGTGCTTTTCAGTTTCTACATTTCGTGGCCTGCAGTGACAGAACCGTGTCTGCTGTCTCTTCCCCAGCAGATAGACAGACTCTGCAGCCCATTATCGTCTTATTTCCAATGAACTGACCTCATGTAACCGATACAACCGACTGAAAAAAAAACACGATTACTGCAAATGGATCATCGGTGACCTGAAAACTTGCATGTGAACGTAGTCGCGGTGTGTTTAAATGCAGTCCGGTACTTGGACTGATTTACTGTCATTCCAGCAAATGTCGGTAAAGGTTGAACCCTGTGAATGTGGCTTGTTATGAAGGAAATCAAACGGCTCAAATACTATGATTTTTGGCTCGACGATACAAAGAGTAGTTTAAGAACTATAAGAAGTTAGAGGTGCCTGCAGCCTCATGGTTTTGATTTATTTTTGCTTTTTCTGTTACGAAAAGTGTCCTTCATGGCCAACTGCCAAGATTAGTATTTTGAAAATGGGTATGTTAAAGTATAACATTTGAATATCGCACCATTTCAATAAAGATTCTTATTCCCATATTGGTCTGTCTGTGAATGAAATACAGTTTAAATGTTCATCTCTCAAACACTTGTTGTATGATCCGGTCAAAGGCTTTGCAGCTTTAACACATCCAGTTTCACAATAAAGTGTTAAAGGGGAATAAAGATATGATACATATGGCTGAGGAAAGTCCAGTTAGTACTTGTGAACATGGACATACTGGAGTGATGTAATGACACTTTACACTCAATAAAATCACTTTTTTTCTTTTATTTTGGGAAAAGTAGATTGTTTACTCACATTTTTTTAGACTGTCTCATAGGAATGGCATGTATGAATAAACAAAAATGTGCATAGTTCCCCTTTGAAGGTTATATTTACCTTTCACAGCCTCTGTACGCAGTGTTATTGCTGTTTTATCTGGTTTGATTTGTGATTTGTTGACTATCATCCTTCAAGCCTCCTGCTTTTAAAAATCAACCAGATACAAAATGCAGTCTTCAGCTGGTCCGGTTCTCCCTTCAGGGGCCCTTTCGCTGTGTTTCCCATGTCCTCGGTGTAAAGTCTTCACCCCAGCAGAAGAAAAACTGCCGTCATATTGATTTATTCAGAAATACAAGTGGGGAATGTTCAAAGCAACTGCTGGCGGGATAAAAGAAGCCCGCGAGCATCATGGCGCAATGACGAGACAGCCTGGAATAAAAGTAGGAGCTCATTAAAATCATAGGAGGGAAAGTCGGGTTGATGAACAGCAGAGAGGGCAGCTGGGGAAAAAATAAAAAAAATGTATGAACAACTCGGTACAAGCTCACTGGCTTTTTTTTTATAGAATAAATAAACTGAAGCCGCAGCTGAAGTATAAATATATTGCCATATTTTATTCATTTATCGCGTATGTGAGATCAATATATAACCTCAATGCTGTTCATGGCAACTTAATTAAACTGCACCGCTGAATAATGAAGCAGAGACCCACTTCGGCCCTTTCATATCTACAGGGAAATAAAACACAAGGCGTCTGTTAATGACAGAGTGAAAACACAAAGTAGAGTCAGAGCTGCATTCCTGTAGTTGTGTTTGGTCTCAGACTTTTTCCACGATAACAAACAGGTCTGAGGTAACAGTGGAGTCGGTGTGTGTGTGTGTGTGTGTGTGTGTGTGTGTGTGTGTGTGTGTGTGTGTGTGTGTGTGTTTTTGTTGTTATCACCCCGCCGCACAATCCACAGGAGTATCTGCTGGAAACATCAAGACATCAAGCAGTCGACCTGAGCCAGAAGGTAATCATTACCGACACGAGAAACGTCCCAAAAACTTTATTATTATCAACAAGTGCTGCATTTTCCAAAACTTTTACACCAAAAAAAAACTAAATTATGATCTGTACTTTGTCTCTGATGCACTTCTGCTTCCCAGTGACACACCAGTTCACTCTCAATGATGATGCAACATTTATTCGAGTGAAAACCTGGTGTGTTTGTGATGGAAGACAGAGATATGAAGTTCACTCTAAATCACCCGTGTTAATTCTTAAAGGTGCAGTGTGTTGGCTTTAGCAGGCTCTAGTAGCAGGAATATAATATAATATTAATGAATTTGGTTTTATTAGGGTTACAATCACCCTGAATCTGCTTAGGGCGCGGGTCTTCTTCACGGAGTCCCCCATGTTGCACTGCCATGTTTCTACGGTGTCCCAGAACGGACAAACTAAACGCTGACTCTGGAGAGGGTGTTTTGCATGTCTACGTTCCCTGAAGGCCACCGTAGTTCTCGCGGATTGTGTAAGTGCGGTAACGTGAGCAGCAGTTTACTTTAAAAAAAAAAATATATATATATATATGTATTGTGTCGATGCCTCTGAGCGAGGTGAACGTCAATAGCCCCGCCCTAAAGCAGAAGACCTGGAACTAGCAATATCAAATGAAAAGTAGAGTCATTTTCTCAAAGACTTCTCTACAACCAGACTTAGGAGTCGCCCCCTGATGGCCAGTAGTGAGAATGCAGGTTTACGGCATTTTTCTAGATCTGGAGTTTGCAATGCTATGCCACCAATTCCTACACACTGTGCCTTTAAATACAACTGTAAGTTTGTAATCCACTGTTATCTTTTTTTACAGCTACCCTGAAATAAGAAGTACAGGCTACTGATCAATCATTAACTCAACCAAAGACGGGACTGTACGCTCTCTGACAGTCTTGAATAAACAGTCCATAAAATGAAATCTGCCCGGAAACAAGAGGTCAACGTGGTTGCTACTTGTTCATTGTTGCTGACTCCATTGAAGAGATCTAAGACTTAGATCGCACGTATTACGACTGCGGAAAGAAAAACGCCATCGCGACGAATAAATAATATTTGAAAATAAAAAAAGCTTCTTTTTTTTTACCTGTACACAATATATTACACGGTGTGTATTCACAATTTATCGTTGTACAAAAAAATATATATGTAAAAAAAAAAAAGAACTCCTGGAGTGAAAATTCCACCAGAGAAGAAGTCTTTACAGTGAACATGGGATGATAGACAGTGGAGGAAATTGCCAAAGACGAACAGGACACCAATCAAAAGAATGTGTCATCTCTCCACAGTAGAGAGAGAGTCGGTGGACTGGCCTTGGATTGACTTCAACACCTCAGAGTCAAATCTCTGACTCATCATGTATATACCCCAGACCGTCCAGGCTTGAAATGTTGCCCATCGGTGTGAAGTGGTGCTCCCCGTTCCCTTTGAAATCCACAGCAGAGTGATTATTATTGGCGCTGCCAGGTCTTCCGGGCTGGGGCCCCAGGAGCTTTGTCTCTGAAGTCCTGTTCTGGATGTGCATGTATTCGGTGGACTGCCTCTTGGCCTCGCCTTCGCCGGTGCGCTTTGCAAACTTGAAGCACCCCCTCGTGCGCCCCTGGGTCCAGATCCAGAATATGACGCCGATCAGGGCGAGGCACAGCACCGCCAGCAGAGCCACGGCCACCTCCAAGCGGTTCAGCTTGCCTGTGTCGGTTTGGTTCTCGGGGGTCTCCGGGTCCCCGTGGTCCGGGTCTGGCATCGGCCCCGGGGCGGCTGTGGTCGGACTCGGGATGGAGTTTGAGGAACTCGCAGCCTCGGTGCCGGGGGTCGCGCTGCCCGCCGCCGCCGCCGCCGCTGTTGCGCCGGGGTCCAGCCGCAACCGGTACACCGCCACGGTCCGGTTGTACGCCCTCCCGTTGATCAGCTCCACCGAGTCGCACGCGTAGCGGCCGGCATCCGACTCCGAGGCGCCGAGGATGAGCAGCCCGCCGCTGTAGATGTAGTACTTGTCGCCGGAGTGGAGCGTCCGGCCGGAGAACCGCCACAGGACCTGCGCCAGGTTGGAGTGGAGCCGGCACGGCAGCTGGATGTTGTTCTCTGGAACGAGGGGGAAGTCCACAGCTGCTGCTGGGTCTAAACACACACACAGACACACAAACACACACACAGACACACACATTTAATTTAGCTGATTGCGACTTACATGCTATACAGTAGACCGTAGACACAGAAACGGTGAGCAATGACGGTTAAGTGTCTTGCTCAAGGACACATTAACTAGCCGGGGATCGAACCACCGATCCTCTGATTGAAAGACTGTCTTGCTAACCACTAAGCAACAGTCACACACACAGATCTCACACAGACACAGACACACACGCGCACACACACACAGACACACACCCAGTCTCTCACGCAGTCACACACAAGTACAGTCACACACACACACACACAGTCACTCTCTCTCTCTCACACACACACACACACACACACACACACACACACACACAGTCACTCTCTCTCTCACACACACACACACACACACACACACACAGTCACTCTCTCTCTCACACACACACACACACACACACACAGTCACTCTCTCTCTCACACACACACACACACACACTCACTCACAGTCTCACACACACCCACAGTCTCTCTCTCACACACACACACCTAGCTGGGGGCATCGCGTGACGTCGCCCTCCTGCAGACTCTGTAGTGCGGCGCCCGAGGAGGATGACGAGGAGCACTGCTGGGTGACGAAGGCCCAGGCGCAGTACGGGTCCCTGGCCAGGACGCAGTCCACGCACGAGGCGTAGCGGCTGCAGTTACTGAGCGGCATCTGGATGACGCCCAGCGCTGAACCTGCATACAGCTGGCCCTGTGTTTGCACACACACACACACACACACACACACACACACACACACACACACACACACACACACACATTAACCCCAAAGCATTTCATCTTCATTGAGTGACAGCATATTTAAATTGAGACATAAACTCTGACTGAAGCTCATTGTCCAATAAGAACACCTGTAAATGATAATAAGTAATGTTGACGATCAGCTGACCCTGATGGACTTGTTAAGCGTTACCTTGCTGGACGAGAGGCGCAGGATGCTAATAGGAACGGGGTTTTCATACAGCTGAATTTCCTCAATGATGAACATCTCTCCCGCGTAGTTGACGGCCTTCTGAATGTAACCGTTTTCTACCAGGAGACAAAAGAATGGGCATAATAAGCAGATAGTTAAATAGCTTATGCCGAACGTCTTAAAAAAGGTGCAGATGGCTTTAAAAGCAGTTAAAAGTCTTGACAATATATTTTCTGAATCATATTCTGACTATAACACAAACATCTTCTGTATTTTGTGTTTTTGCTTTTGTCCGTGATTTGAAGTTGGAGAAAGATGATGTCACACTTACTGTGCACCAATCAGAGTTCAGCAACAATTGAGTGATCGAAAACAAACGGCTGTAATGTTGAAGGTCAATTTAAACGGGAACAAACCACAAAGTGAAGTTTATTTTATATATATATATATACTGAAACTATAAAAATACAAGAAAAATCCAAAAATAAAACAAACTTTAAAATTAATTTTTTCTTTTTTTTCCTTCTGTGTACTATCATAAACCAATATATACCACTAACACATATATGGCCTTATTACCTATCGTCACAAGGGTTTTCTGTATAATATAGATTTTTAAATTTTTTTGTGAATGAGGAGATAATCAGGATTTAGTATGAGAAAAAAAATCCCCATTAAAAATGTTTGGTTCGCATGAGGTTAAGAAATACTTCACCCACAAAATTCCCATTTGTATATAAATTACTCGCCGACCGTTAGCTTTTATTCTTGCAGAACACTGTGTTTTCCTCGCATGCCTTGAATTGAAATAAACGGGAAGGAGTGAGCGTACTACTGGATGGTGGAGGCCGTTATTTGAGCAGATATCTGCGTTGTTTACCGGTGCCGATGAACATGACGGCGTGCGTCCGCCCGTCCAGCGCCGGCACGCTGTCCACCACCACCCGGGTCAGCAGCGCTCCCCTCTTGACCAGCAGCGGGCCTCCGGTCAGCGGGCGGACGGCCTCCTCCATGAGGGGCCGGTCCCTGATGAACTGGAGGGTTTTGTCAGGGAGGTCCAGGGAGCGGTTCATCCCCATGTTACGGGCCACGTTGTTGATGCACTGCAATGGAGACGCTCCATTCAGAATTGTGTGTTTTTAAAAGAAAAATTCAGATTCACTTCTGGATGTCTGGAGACTCACCGCTCCCGGTCTCGGCACCGGCACCTCTCCGGTGTACATCACCCACTTGACGTGCGACGTCTCCACGGCGACAGGTGTCTTGAACTTGCCCTCGTTGAAAATGATCCGAATGTCGGACACTTGATAGGCACATACTGCGGAAACCTGGGACAAGCTCCTGGAAAACACCAAACCAACTCAGGGACTGAATGATATGTGACAAATATAACACATTTTATTATTTTATTATATTTGTGCCTGTTGTTTAGTTAGACTTGACATGTTATTGTGTTTTATTCTTTATATATATATTTTTTTAATATATATATATATATTTTCTTTTAAATATATATATATATATATATATAAACAAACTAAATAGAAATTAATTTAATATATATAATATACATATATATATATATAAAACATATATATAAACAAATTAAATAGAAATTAAATGAATATATATAAAATATATATTTCTATTTTATTTTTAATAATAAAAAAAAATTGTATTTCATTTGTTTATATATCTATTTTGTGACTATCCATCCGTAAAAAAAATTTAGGATGAAAAATATATAAATATTACCTGCTAAATGGCGTATATTGACATAATGAATGAAACCGATGAACAATATTCTCAAAAGCTTTTGTCTTGTTTTGCCCAGTAATTGTGAATATCAATCTTCCACATTGACCTTGTGATCCTAAAACATAAAACTACAGGATTTTAAAATCAAGCACGTACGACTGCGGCGTGAAGACGGCGTAGAAGACGCTCTTCCTCCAGTCCTGCTCGTCCTTCAGCAGGAAGACGTCCTGGACAATGGGGGGCAGGCTGGGTTCAGGCAGGGAACAATCCAGACGAGCTTTCAGGAACGTCGTCCATTTCCTCTGCAGTGTCCGCTGGCCGCCCATATCCCCCTAAACACAGAGACAGACCCTCCTCTTAACCGCAACGACCAGACCAGAGACCCCAAATCATGCTATTAAACCTAATCTCTCTTAATGTATCTGTGGAAAAACCCTTTATTCAGTTTTTATTTAAATATACCTTGCAGACACGGGCCACTCGGGACACCGCGACTTTGCTGTAGAAGTCGTACTCCATGGCAGTCTCACTGAAGAACATGTAGACCTTATCATCGTCCCCATCAGGACTGTGGAAACTCTCCCCCACAAAGTCCATGTAGACAAAGTTTGGCTCTAAAATCACGAAGAAGAAGAAGAAGAAAAAAGACAATGTAATGCTTATAGGACAGGTGCAGAATATTTTTTGCATTAAAATATCTCTTTAAATTATAAACCACTGCATCATGCATACATAATGTTGCTGCAGTGGACTCCCTGTTAGCTTTGCACACCATTGTATAAAGGTTTTGTTCTGCAGGGGCGGAGCTCACCGTGCAGCCAGGAGCTCTTGAACTCTGTGCGGAGAGCCAAGTCCGAGCTGCGCAGGACCACCGGCTCCGAGCCCAAGAAGTTGATGGATGTAGCAGAGTACAGGTCATTTCCTGTCGGACAGGAACAAGAGGTGAGAGGGGGATACATTCCTGGAAAAACCTTTTTCATATATTATGCGCACAAAATGACCCTATATGGGGGGCAGAACCCCCAAAACTGAGCCCTAGTCATGTGTTCAGGTGATCCTATGAACCCTTAATCAGTATCAGACCCATTTGATGTCAATATACAACATTTTTTTTTTTTTCATTTCATTTAGATGACGCTTTTATCCAAAGAGACTTACATGATATACAGTAGACCGTAGACACACCAACGGTGAGCAATCAGGGTAAAGTGTCTTGCTCAAGGACACATCGACGTGGACTAGCGGAGCCGGGGATCGAACCACCGATCCTCTGATTGAAAGTCTGACCTGCTAACCACTGAGCCACAGTCGCCCAAGATTCAGCAAAGTCTGAACTTCATAGTCTAAAGCATATAATATGTGAATAAAGAAACACAATTCCAGCATAAACCATACATATGACTAAAAGTGACTCAGAATGCACCCAAGTTGCTACATGCTAATCACCATTTAGTGTCAGCTGCAACACAGTTGCAATTTTTCGACAAAACGGGTAGTTTTCAATAAAAGTGGAACAATATCTAATTTATATGTCGACTAATGGACCGCTCCAATCTGACTGATTATTGCGTTGCATGCCAGCATGCAGCACCACGAGGCCGTCTGAAATGCATTCGGCGCTCAGGTCTTGAAATTCTGCAGTCGTCACGCGGCGATATCGTTCTGTTGGTGCACTTTGAACGCTCAGCACTTTTTTTTGGTGCCTTCGTTCCCGTTGGCAGCGACTCAGACACTCACCGACCATGAGGGAGGAGTATCGCTGGAAGGGATCAAAAGGACACTTCCCCTTCCCCTCCTCCTGCTTTCCCTCCAGCTTCAGCTGTCCATTAACAAACGTCTGTCGGAAACGGAAGGGGAAGACAGAGAGAGAGAGAGAGAGAGAGAAAAACTTGTTAAGGGAGACAAAAGAAAGAAAAACGGGGCCATTTTTATTTAGACAGTACTGGGAAACAGCATCTTTTAGCCCATTAACTACAACCTGCGTGTATTAACATTATTACTCACTATTTTTAGATCAATTCAGCTATTACATTTGTGTCTAAATTATATTTTGCAAAGGCTCAAGAATGATTTTGGTGTAATCCCTTAAAGTAGACATAATGTCTGCTTTATATATATTTATATAGTTATCTATTGTTGTGGTTTTGCACATAGGAACCATTTAATTCTCCTTGCTGGTGCATTTAAGAGGCTCGTTCCTCTGAGATGTAACTTACTTGCCAAAGTACTCAGCATTCACGAGCTAATGTTGAACACTGATTTTTAATCGAAGTTAAGGAAAAAGAGGGTTGCAAAAAAATTGACTGACTCAAACCATAAATAAACATCTGAACTAACTCACCGTGTAACCTCTACTTGCTGAACCTTCCTTACCATGTAATCACAGACGGGGCTGAAAGCGTTTGTGCCGCAGACGTACATCGTCGTGTCGTTCACTCTGTGCAGGGTGCGAACGTAGTTGCGGCATTCCACCTGCAACCAGATCCAGCACAGGGAATGCCAAGGTCAGGGCTCTGTTAGTTCAGCCGCAAAAACACACACACACACACACACACACACACACACACACACACACACACACACACACACACACACACACACACACACACACACACACACACACACACACACACACACACACACACACACACACACACACACACACACACACACACACACACACACACACACACACACACACACACACACACACACACACACACACACACACACACACGGGGTGCCCGGGGTTGAGCTGGTGACCTGAAGGTCAGGGCTCTGCACATGCATTTCTTTCTCTCGTGCCTTTATTTGGACATCGGGTACGAATCTGTAAGCAACGCTCTTCAAAGAGAGTTCTGTGTGGACTTGGGAAAAACATTTTTTTAAAAAGAGACTCCCATATAAATGATTTACAAATGCACAGAGATAAACTGCGTAGGGGAGGGAACAGCCATCTTTTTAAGGCCGCGTCGTGACCCCAGCGGTAAGAAGTGATCTCTGCTTTTGAAAGCCGTTGCACAAACCTCGGCGTGTTTTCCTTTGTACGTGCACTCCTTCTGCTTCTCCTCGGTCACTCGCCAGTACACCTGCATCAACAGAGGGAAGAAGAGCCTCGTTAAGACAAAGCAAACAGGAACGCTGTCGCAACTCGCAGCCCGCCGGCTCCCAGGGCATCGTACCTGCAGGCCGGGACCCCAGCTGGGACCCTTCGTTGTGCAACTACAATAATGAACCCACAGAACCAACAAGACTATTATTCATTCAAGTACCTCATGCAAACGTGCACGGGGCCAAATAGACAACAGTGTTGAACTGGCAGCTGACGTGAGATCAGCTGATTACGCAATCCGCCGTGTTTTTGCGAGCCAAAGTGCAATCTCTCAAAAATAGTGAAAGATACACAAAGAATTTTACTGGAGGCACGAACTGATTGTGAAGCGTTCTCACGCCAAGATAAAGGAGATAAATCATGAAAACATCACTTCTTTCAGTGCTTGTGCACATAAATTTGAGTATCTTGAGTGTCTGCCAACCCCGTGAATTGACGACCCAGTTATTGTTTTTTTGTGGGCTGCCAGGAGCAGAAGTCATGTGATCCGACAAGCCAATCAGATTTGAACGCCCTCTTCCTTTGTCGCATGCATACCGAGCCCCCATCTGAGTGACTCCGCCCACAGTTTGAGAACTATACCTTTTCAAAGGTGCGCTGTATATTTTTCTCAAGAGCCTTAAAGAGACAGGCGCGAAAACGGGGCTTTGCAGACAGAGTGGGACACAGTATGAGAAAAATAATGTGTTTTTTGAACATTAAAGCATGTAAATATGTTCTAGCAAAAGTATGAACCTAGACATGAGCATGATTTGTCTCCTTTAAAAGGATTATATAATAAACTAAAACATTTCGGGGCCACTTATATAAGAAAAAGACAAATCCGGCCTTGAGAAAAGCCTTTGACCACCTCAATAAAATATCACAAATGTTCAATTTTTAATCTGCAATAATGAAATGTTCATTGAGATCTATTTCATCTGCCAAAAGAGAATGTGAACGTTAACGCAGCATGTGCATGTCCTGCAGGCGTTTGTCTTTTGAAACCGCTTCAAACACGACACAGCTGATCAGAGATGACCTTTTGTTGACTTTTTTCCTTTTTCTTAACGAACCCCTGCACGTGTTCTCACCGCGGCCTTTCTGACGGAGACGTCGTTGATGTCCAGCGCGTACACGGCCTCTCGGGCGCCCAGCAGCAGCACGCCAAGGTCGTCTCTCATCAGCATAGTGGAGTAGTTGAAGATCCCCTCTTCTTTGAACGACTTCAGCTCGTCTAAAGAAAAGTAGAACATCTGCATTACTTATTCCGCGTCTTGGTGCAGTTGGGAAAAATGCTCCCGCAGCAAAAAAAATAAAAATGCAAATTCACTGAAATTGTACGAGCTAGTCCGAGCCAAGCACTAAAACTAAGAAGTTAAAGTTGCACTGCTTATTCGCACGGTTCGAATATCCACAGACATCATTAAGCTGCTGTAAATTCTAGTTTTTACCGGTCGAAACGAGAAGGAAATCTCAGAGAAACGGTAAGAATATGGCATGATATTCCACTGGCCGTCACTGTTATGAACAATTAATCAGACTCTTGCATCTGCACTAATCAGACTACTTTTTTATTTTTATCTTGCTTATTGTAAATGTGTATATATGTACAACGAGAGTCAAATTCCATGTGAGTGTAAACGCACATGGCCAATAAAGCTGATTCTGATTCTGACATGTTAGAGGGGAAGCGTCGAGGACTTACTCTGGTAGGGGACGGTCTTTCGTGGGACACAATAGTGAGTTTTGGGTGCACCGTGTGAGACGTGGAGCATCAAGCCACAGACGATGCTCAGGGCCGAGAGAAGAGACATGGCTCAGCGTCCGGGTTTCGACCGAGTGTGGAAGAGCTGCAGGGTCCAGCTCCGCCGCCGAGGCCCCCGATCAGAGGCAGAACATGGTCTACGGTCTCGGTGCCTCGGTCGCTGTCCTGAGCGGCGAGCTGCGCTCTATGTGGGCGTTACCCTCCAGCGCAGTGCTAATGGGCTGCTGGTGTCCTCTCTGGAAGGAGGAGGCGGAGCCATGCTGCCCAGCTACTGGGGAGGGAGGCTGGGGGAGACCATCTTCATGGCGCCCATCTCTAGGAGAGATATGAAAACATCAATGCATTACATTATTAAAGAGATGCATGCTGTGGAAGACTGGAGATAACTGCAGGCTTTAAAGTCTTAATAGATCCTCTTATTCTGTTGCAGACGTCGTCATTCGTGGATGATTATTATATAGGCCTACATTAAGATTTTCAATAACCGCGTTGTGAATGTGACGGTGTCTGCCAGTAGTTACTTTCTGATTATCAAGAAGAAAATCTATGCAGTAAACGGACTGGGAGCAGGAATGAAAGAAACATCAGATCAGAGTTAACTGCAAGGAAATCCTGCTTCTTAAAGCTGAGATGAAATGAAAAAAGCTTTTTTTTTCATCCCCAGTCCTACTGTGCACCTATTTAACAATTTATGCAAAATAAATATGAAAAAAATGAATTTCTTTGTATTCGCAGATCAAAATCCAACAATCCTTTCCTACCTGCTAAACACACACACACACACACACACACACACACCGCTTTTCAAAGAATATAGATAAGCAAAGGTACACGCTGATAGACTTAGTATACCTCCACAACCCAACTCATTAGAGAAAGATTAAAAACCAGAATATCCTGATTCAGTGCAGAGCATCAGGCCGGACACACTGCATCCCACAGCTCTCAAACTTATTATTTTGTTTGACTTCCTGCTTCGTGAACTGTTCAAACGTCCAAGTTCAACTCCGGCTTTCTGATCGTAACTTTGATTGGAGGCCTAATCGTCCAAAAAGACAAGCTGGCTGTTGCATCAGAGGAGAGCAGCAC
>CM042217.1:4136398-4308898 GCA_023566465.1 Cottus gobio
CGTTTTTGTGTAAAATTACGATTATTTATGTCTGTGCGTCCACCTTTGCTTCTTTGTTCTTTTCTAATTCTCCAGGAAGGACCCGCCCACGGACCGCTCGACCTCTGACCTCTGACCTCACGACCTCAGTGGCTGCAGACCTGATGTTACAAAGAGGTTTCTTCTCAATAATCACACACCTTCATTTACACAAGTAAATCATTAATAAAAAAAGGTGCAGATTGTGTATGACGGCTTCTGACACATGAACCATTTATTAACCAAAGTTTACAGTAGCGTCTAATAAAAAGTAATAATGAACCACTCCGCTCTCCAACGAGTCGAAGCGCACGTGGAGAAGGACTGTTGTGCGATCCAGTTGTGTCTTTTGTTTGTGCGATTCCTGCACAGGGGCTCGTGCATTACCCCGTGACTCCCTGTGCACATTTAAAAAGAAGTGGGCGACAGTGGTTGGCAGGTGTGTCTTTCAATCTAGAGGATCGGTGGTTCGATCCCCGGCTCCGCTAGTCCATGTCCATGTGTCCTTGAGCAAGACACTTAACCCTCATTGTATAGCATGTAAGTCGCTTTGGATAAAAGCTTCATCTCCCAACTTAAACAGGTTAGCACTGCAGCTGTTGTTGTTGTTGTTGTTGTTGACTCGTCAGCTGTGCGTTACACAGGCTGCACATGAGCGAGCCCTGCAGCCGTATCTCCACGTGCTCCAACCACTTGAAGAGCCGGGGTATTTATAGCCTGCTCGGATGGAGGGGGTTGGGTGGGGGGCCCTCCGCCGTACCTCCAGTACTCTACGGTGGATCCTCACCACGACTCGGCTGCAGCGAACAGAGTTTCTTAAAAAAACAACTCTGCGTCTGAAGCGTGCACAGACATGGCGGCTCGTTGCTGTCATCCCCCGATGACTCACAACAAATACAAATCCCCCAAAAAGCTGCGTGAGCAGTCAAACAGCTGGGACTGCGTGGGCCCCGGCTTCAGCTGTATGACCGTTTGGGAGAGGCCTCCTCCTCTTCTTCCTCCTCCTCCGGCTGTAACCGATTTACCCGACTGGCTGACTAACTGGTCTACGGGTTCGATGCCGGTGCGGTCGCTGGCTGACTGCCAGGGTGCCGGGTGTCCTGCCCGGCGGGCCGGCTGGTGAGCTGCCCGCGACAAAGTCTTCCATCACAGGAACCTAAAACAGGAAACCGGTTGTGGGAGGCTGCTCACCTTTGACACTCCTTGTGTCACAGACTCTGTTGTGAAACACTCACTGGAAAACACACACACACACACACACACACACACACACACACCCGGTTCAGCAGCGGGTTATATTTTTGCAAGCTCAGATGTCTAAAACAACCCGTTCTCTCTGACGTGCACCTTCTGTTTGGATGTGCAGGGCAGTCGTCACGAGCTGAACACAACACCACGCCGCTCGCATCACTAACCTGATGGATAACGAAGACAAAACGCAACAACCTCGTCAATAAGACAGCCGCATCTGCTCTGACAAATTACTACGTCAACGAATTAGACAAGTCTGGTTGATCGTCAGTGCACGCTTGAACACACACACACACACACACACGCACACACACACACAAAGAGGAAAACACACCCGGGCAGGTTTCAGCAGGATCTGAGGCACAAAAGACACACTGGAACATCTCCGCCTGCTCGACCTGTGTTCCCTGGCAGACGGGAACACCCAAGAAAACAAAATGAGATTGAAAATCAAAACCGAGGAAACTGATTTAAGAACTCGACAGACTTTCCAGAGCTGCAACTCTTTCAAAAAAAACTTTTTGTTTAAAATCTGCATTTAGCCTGCGATACGAGTTTTGTTATTTTAGTTTCTCACTATTGTCGTCTTTCTGGTTTTGTTTGTTGCTTCTGTGGTTTGTCGTTAACATGTAAAGTGCCTTGAGTAGCTTTTAAAGCGCTACGCAAATAAAATGCATTATTATTATTAATATGTGTTCATTTCTCCATTATCTTCTTGGGCGTTAGGTCTATAAAATGTTAGAAAATAGTCTTCATGCCACCATGATTTGCTAAAGAGGTCTAGACGATAGAAAACAGAGATCCTCAACAACAAAGTTTGCTATTTTTGAACCAATAATCTTCAGTCAGCACAATTAATTATGAGTTCAGACGTATTGCTAGAAGAATGTGTGACGACCCTCTAACCCATTGGCCGTCGTCCCTGCAGGTGTGCAGGTGGGCGTGGCCGAGAGGGTCATCAGGAGAGTGGGGACACCTGCGCTCGTTAGCAGCAACGACTTAGAAGGCCCTTGAGTCTTCTCTCTCTCTCTCTCTCTCTCTCTCTCTCTCTCTCTCTCTCTCTCTCTCTCTCTCCTCTCTCTCTCTCTCTCTCTCTCTCCCTCTCTCTCTCTCTCTCTCTCTCTCTCTCTCTCTCTTCTCTCTCTCTCTCTCTCTCTCTCTCTCTCTCTCTCTCTCTCTCTCTCTCTCTCTCTCTCTCTCTCTCTCTCTCTCTCTCTCTCTCTCTCTCTCTCTCTCTCTCTCGTCAAATGGAAAAATATATATAAAAAGTACCCTGTGCCAGTCTCTTCTACCATTAAACAGCTTGTTCCTGTTGTCGTTCTCCAGGATCATGTGATCAAATTAGGCCTGTCACTAACGACGTTGGTGATTCATGGTAGATATGAAGATTACCTCCATCATTTCCACATAATTGTTGTTATTGTGCGATATGTGAACATGACCATGACCGTCTTTGGGGCATGACCTCGACCATTTTTGCTGACCTCGACATTGTGTCCACACACATGCCTGTTTGTTTACACAAGAATGTCACCAACACTTCAACCCAACCTGACGCCAGAATAAACAGCAGCTTTTTCCATCAGGAGATTTGGACGTTGCATATGTTTTATTCATCTAGGTTATATTGAATTGTTTTGGCATTACAATTATGAAGGATATACCTACGTTATATTATCATTACATCAGTGGCTTAAAACGGTTTAAAACAGCCATGTGAGCTCAACTCCACACTGATTATTGAGGGGTGAAAAACAAGCTTTCTGTTGGTGCTTCTGATGAGCTCATTGCAGACATGATATGATAAGATATGATATGATATGATATGATATGATATGATATGATATGATACATATGCCGTGGACCCTATGAGGAGACTCAGTTGCAGTGTGTTCTTTGCGGCGTGGCCTCCTCGTCGCCCCGTGACCCCGCTGAGCTGCAGTATGACAGCTCCCATCGGGCAATCCCCAGAGCAGAGCGCGCACTGACAGCCATGAGCGTGTCTCCTCGGCTCGCTGCGCCAGACGCGCGCACCGTGCGCTTCAATCCAAACAACTACACCCCTAATTACCACCTCGACCCCTAATTACCACGTCGACCCTCCCTTATAACACATACAGACATATGCAAACACATTCAGAATTATTAATGCAGCAGTACAGACTTTCAGCTGCGCAAATCATGCACGAAACTAAAAACCAGCACCATTTCTTCACGAGTACTTTTTTGCATTTCAAAGTGGTTTTCTCGTTGTTTTAAAAAAAAAAAAAAATTTAGTGGTTACTCGGCGTTTCCCCACAGGATTGAACCACAGACATCCGCCGCTTTCACACTTCAGCAGCCGGTCGGAGCGCCTCCCTCCCCGCGCCGCGCAGTCTGCGCCGCGGTGTGAAGTGTTTGCAGCCTAAACCCATATCCCACTGCTGCTTAGTCGAGCTTTCACCCGCTATTATTAGACGCATCCTTTAATCTCCGATGAGGCAGATAAGTTACAGTGTGTGCATCCTCTCAACCACACAGGTCGCCAATCCGATTCCCACAACGAGCCCGCGGCTCCGTGGAAAAAAAAAAGAGAAGGTAATAAGCCCGTTGGGAGTAAAAAACAAAAAACAACAAAAACAAAAACCTGCGCACAAACAAGTGGATAAGTCCCACCCGCGTCAGACTCACCGTGAAGCGGTTGTGGAGGATCCACTGCTGCCGTGTTTGTAGCCCCGGATCCAGCTCTCTGCTCTCTGCTCTCCACCTGTAACGTTCACTCCAACATCTAATTCCTGCAGGGAGCGATTGTATCTGGCACCTCTCAGCGGTAGGCAGGGGCGGGTCACGTGACGTTTTGATTCTACCTTTTTCTGAATAAAGAAAAAAACATCCCCAGCAGCCAAACGGTTGTAACCGCAACATGATATTAATGTCCCTCTGATTTAGACGACTTTTGCTTTCGTTTGTTTTATTGTTGTTTTATTTTTATGTTGAAGTGCAACATTAAATTGTGACATTCTGACAGGACATCGACTAACATTCAAGAGATTACGATCTGTGCAGCAAAAACGTCTTTTCCAGTATCTTACATTTACAATAAAGCTCTAATCATATGCACACATTTGACAACAAACACACCACTACGTAATTGCTTATTTACATTTCATTAAATCTGCTGTTGGCAACATATTCAAACGTGATTTAGGGGTTAAGAATACATGGGAAATATGAAACCAAAAGAAAATCAACATTTTGAATTCACCCATGAAAGCATTCATCTTCTGCCATCTAGTGGCTCATAATAGCTTTTGCACAGGAAATACCTGAGAAGAAATATTCCAAAAGATGGGACACAATTCTGTCTTAAAGGAAGCGCCCGAACCAAAACAATACGATACAATGCATCACTTATAATAATGATAACAATGTAAACATATAATGATAATATCCATAATAATAATAGAAGAATAAGTAGAAGAAAGACATTTAACTTTCACTGATAAACGTGACGAGGAGCAGTGGATCCATGACTTCTCCACTATTTGTATCTGCGTTGGTCTTCTCCCCAGGTTCCCCCTGGACTCTGGTTCCGGAGGTTCTGGGTTGAGGAACCGGCCTTCAGGTGGCCCGCCCCCGGCCCCGGCCGGGGAGAAGGCTGCTTTTTCACGGGACGAGTGTTGGTATAGATTGGCTCTTCTCCTGCATTGAGAGGCAAAATCAGGTTGTGAGGCTGATTCATTTATTAACTAGTACATCATACCACGACATCTAAAGGGCAAAACCCAAAATGTTTGTTTCAGTATTGTTTTTCTGTTTGACTGATTTATGTTTTTTCTTCTGTATTTCTGTATAATGATGCTGTCTCAAGAAAAACTTCCTCAGAAAAGATGCTGGTAACACTATTGTGTGATATTTGCAATACGTATTACTTAATGGTAAGCTTGTAAGCACTTATAAGAGGCTTATTAACATGCTTATGTGTTAATAAGGGTAAATACATGTTAATAATAGCACCATAAACATATGTAAGCATTTATAAGAGGCTTATTAACATGCTTATGTGTTAATAAGGTTAAATACATGTTAATAATAGCACCATAAACATATGTAAGCATTTATAAGGAACTTGTTAACAGTTCATAGACTGCTAATTGAGTTATTGCTACTGACTATAAAAAAACATAAGTGAGAGAGGTTTGCCTTATTGAGGCGATATATTGCTCCATATTATTCTTGTGAATTCTTATTTTTTTCCATAGTGGGTTACTGGCTCGGCCTCTGCTCCACCTCATTGTTAGAAGGCCTGCTCTCTCTGTGGGCTCCCCGATGCCACTACGTGGCTGAATTCAAGCTCACTACCTGATGTGATACTCACACCTCTGGTCGCCACATCCTTATTGACAAGAGGGGGAAACGCACCACGCTGAACTCATCTCTGAACGTGCAGCCCGTCCCTCAGGCGCAACATGTGATCTGAATAACCCTGCTATCAACTCATGACAAAAGAAAGCTACAGAAAGAATGAAACTACTACAACTGTGGTATTCCTACTTTTACTTCAAGGAAATATCTGACTACTCCTACCGCTCACTGTCCGTGGGCCCCTTTCCAGTTAGTCCCATATTCAAAAAGATATATTCAAAAAGATATATTCAAATAGATATATTCAAAAAGATATATTCAAATAGATAATTTCAGCAGTTGATAAGAGTAAGTAAGAAAGTGTTGTAGCTGCCGTGCTGCAGTGAGTCATGACACAACATCCTCTGCATGGAGCCGCTGACCTACTTCTTCCAGCTCCGACCCCTGTGGCTGAACCGCCAGGCTCAGACCCGCTTTCTCACACTTCTTCTCCCTTTGGTGACGTCTGATCGGAATCATTTAAACAATTAAAAAAAGGTAAAAGTGACACGAATGTGGCTGAGAAACGACGAAACAACAACGTGTGAGGAATGTTACGAGGTTTCTTTTCAAATGACAGTTATCTTGGAATTGTGACATTATAGGATCAATGGAATATTAAACATGGATGTTTGAAAGGCTGTGAATGGTGGATGAAATATTCTTATATGATGAGAAACATCAATGGAAATCATTTAGTGCGTTACTGGTTCAATTGAAGATTTTACATCTGTACTTCTGTCTAATTAATGAACCATCAATTAATTATTTGATGGATTAATAAAGTATAAAAATGTCCGCGCTTTCTTGTTTTGTCAGACTAACTGCAACAGTTTACTCAGAGAGATACTGATTGTAGTTTTTCCTTTGATGATATGATATTTATTATGCAATTCATTTGTTTCAGCTGCGGACAAAATGTTGAAAAAGAGTCAATTCACACACATATTGTTTTAAAATGATTTTGAGAATTGTTCTGATGTTTCTTCATTTGTGGGTTACAGACGGCGAATGTGAGACAATTCTCAAGTAAAATGGTCTTCATGGCCGGAAAGCAGTCAAAGCGGTGGGTGGTGCATTGTGGGTGGTGCATTGTGGGTGGTGCATTGTGGGTGGGTCTTTTGTCTTTGTTTACGTCACTTCTGCAAATATCTGATCTTTTTCTCAGTACGGGTCCGTCGGCTGCGACCAAAATATCTCACTTTACTTTTTTCCCCCGAGCACCGAGCTCATTCCTGCAAAGCTTTCACTCTGCTCTAGAAATGAATATCTTCCTTCATCTTTACTTCAACCACCCGGCAGAACTCAGGCTTCCTCAGTATCTCACATGCAGCTCGCAGTTAAACCACACAAACCGCTTGCTAACTCAGTTGGCATCGCCCGGCCACTTGCCGGGCAGACACACTTCAACCTTCTCTGTGGGCGGGGCTTCCTGATTCTGTTGTTCTCTCACTTAGACACAGAGGAACAAGACAGACCATAATTTTCTAACACAAATCCTTTGCAAAAAATGAATGAGCAATGTTTGAACTAAGGCTTCGTGTTTGTTTCATGTCCTCTTTCTTCACAGTGCTGAGCTTATCTACAGTCTACAGATGTCTGCTGCAGAGCCAGTCGGTCAGTTCACGGTTTTCAGCAAAGTTTCCAACAAATTATGACATTACACTCGACAGCAAAAACCTAAAAATGCCTCTGTCTTAAGGCAACAGTCGAATTCTCCAAAACTATCTCTTTAGCCAAATGGTGCACATTTAGTCTGTGTGATCTTCGTTTGATAACTAATGTACAATATGCTTTCTCTGCAGCCTCCCACTGAAACCGCTTGGATCCTCCATTATTAAGGCCCCGCTTCCCCATATGCAAAACCTCAAAACCTGAAATAGGAAGACCGGCGTACCTCTGCTTCTGCGTCGTCGTCGTCGTCTCAGCAGGACACACGAGACCAGCAGGACAATGAGGACGACAGCAGAGACCCCCAACGTGATCCACAGCCACCAGTCGATGAGCGAGAGGCTGTCTGCGGGAGGCACGGGCGCTGTGAGAGGGAAGAAAGAAAAAAGCGTCTTGAAATGTGATTATCGTTTTCTTATCGGAGTGCGTATGAGAAGGCCAGAACAGTCCTGAATCATGGAGTTATTCGTTTGTTAAAAAAGTCGTTAGTGAATTTAATTTCTCCTCTGGCTACACATGGGCCAATGTACAAGAATAGGGATGATAAAATATGCTGAGTGTTCACTTTAATCATGTGTGTTTAGAAAATAGTCTCCTCTCAACCTCTTTAAGTGAACACTCGTCAGTTCAGAGCAACTGTCAACTCCTTTACTACCACCATAATACACACACACACACACACACACGCAGGCATGCACACGCACACATGCACACATGCACACAGACCTTGTTCACCTGTCACTGTGGGCAGTGACGGATACGTTGTGTGTTCCTTGCTCTTCGCTGTCACGGAGGAAACAAAATGATACTTTCATTAAGCCGGAGGGAGCCAGAATGTTCCGTCATCATAAGCTTTATGGCAACACTTCCCCTCATGGACCTCCATGTAGCATATATAAGCAGCATATAGGCATGTGATAAATGGTTGATGAGCCAATATAAAGTTTATATAACACCTGCCGTGGGCCGTCATAAGTGGAAGATGGTGTGTAACAGATAATGTAGATAATATAGTAAAACACAGTGGTAGCAAAATACAATCTGTCTTCACTAGAGAAGTATTATTGCTGAAAAATAATGTACATTAACTAACTAATTTACATTATAGTGTGAGATCGGGAGCATTTCGATTTCGAACCGCGCTAACGGTGCTAACGGTGCAAACCGCGCTAACAGCGCTAACTGCCCTTACTGCGCTAACAGTGTTAACCACGCTAACGGTAAAAACCGCACTAACGGCGCAAACTGCGCTAATGGCACTAACCGCGCTACCGGTGCTAAACGTGCTAAATGCGCTAACCGTGCTAACAACGCTTACAGGTACAAACTACGGCGAAAGATCTGTGACGTCACACATGTTTTCGGCCAGTAGCCGACCAGTGGGGCAGGCTCACGTGCGCTCACGTGCGCTCACGTGCACACGCGGCCGGCCTGGCTATGTCAACAAAGCATGGAGACGCTGGGATAACAACACATTGAGAGGGAGAGAGACTTCATTCTCTGCACTATGTATATTGAGTTAGATCTTAATTATTGTTAATGTGCAGAATGTTTAATTTGGCTCCTTTAAATGTTTGTATGCTGCTTATGAATATCAGGTGGCCTTAAAGCAAAGTGTTACCAGCACCATCCGTTACAAGTGATACTTACTAATAACTACTTCTGTTCCGCTGCTCTTAGTTCTGTTTAATATGGGAATATCTACTGTGACGTTGCAAAAGTACCATCCGCTGTCCCGTTCTGTAGCATTTAATAAAGTGAACGTCCTCCAGGCCTCGGCGCAGTCTTGCCCTTCGTGACCGGAGTCCCGCTTGGTTTGGTTCGACACTGCGCTGCTGGAATTCTTCGCAGGATTGTGATCCATGTTGTTGTGGAGTTCGTACGAGTTGTTGAATGAATCGGGGTATAAAAAAAAGACCACCCGAAGTCTGAAGTACTCCGGAATCGTCAAGCAGCAGTGGAACGTCACCGAGGAGCCGAGAGGCCTGACCTCTCTCCTTTGTTGGTCATCCAGGATCACAGGAGCCTGACCGGAGACCCCCAGGGCTGCAAGGGAGACAGGTGTTTAAAGTGGGCAGGCAGGCAGGCAGGCAGGCAGGCAGGCAGGCAGGCAGGCAGGCAGGCAGGCAGGCAGGCAGGCAGGCAGGCAGGCAGGCAGGCAGGCAGGCAGGCAGGCAGGAGGGCAGGCAGGAGGGCAGGCAGACAGATAGATAGACAGGCAGGCAGGCAGGCAGGCAGGCAGGCAGGCAGGCAGGCAGGCAGGCAGGCAGGCAGGCAGGCAGGCAGGCAGGCAGGCAGGCAGGCAGGCAGGAGGGCAGGCAGACAGATAGATAGACAGGCAGGCAGGCAGGCAGGCAGGCAGGCAGGCAGGCAGACAGACAGACAGACAGGCAGGCAGACAGACAGACAGGTAGGCAGGCAGGCAGGCAGGCAGGCAGGCAGGCAGGCAGGCAGGCAGGCAGGCAGGCAGACAGGCAGGCAGACAGACAGACAGACAGACAGACAGACAGACAGACAGACAGACAGACAGACAGACAGACAGACAGGCAGGCAGGCAGGCAGACAGACAGACAGACAGACAGACAGGTAGGCAGGCAGGCAGGCAGGCAGGCAGGCGGACAGATAGATAGACAGTCAGACAGGCAGGCAGGCAGACAGACAGACAGACAGACAGACAGACAGACAGACAGACAGACAGACAGACAGACAGACAGACAGACAGACAGACAGGCAGGCAGGCAGGCAGGCAGGCAGGCAGACAGACAGACAGACAGACAGACAGACAGACAGACAGACAGACAGACAGACAGACAGGCAGGCAGGCAGGCAGACAGACAGACAGACAGACAGACAGACAGGTAGGCAGGCAGGCAGGCAGGCAGGAGGGCAGGCAGACAGATAGACAGGCAGGCAGGCAGGCAGGCAGGCAGGCAGACAGACAGACAGACAGGCAGGCAGGCAGGAGGGCAGGCAGACAGATAGACAGGCAGGCAGGCAGACAGACAGGTAGGCAGGCAGACAGACAGGTAGGCAGGCAGGCAGGCAGGCAGGCAGGCAGGCGGACAGATAGATAGACAGGCAGACAGGCAGGCAGACAGACAGACAGACAGACAGACAGACAGACAGACAGACAGACAGACAGACAGACAGACAGACGGACGGACGGACGGGCGGACGGACGGACAAATTTTTTTGCTGTATAACTTTACTCTCCAGATTTAGATTATGATTACAAAATTTAATCAGCGAGTAAATAATAATATTATATCAAAAAGTATGTTTTTCAAAAACTACCCAGCAGTATGACGTAATATATATTATATTTAAACATAAATTAATTCAAATTAGCCGGCCACAGTATCAAAGTGATGCACATATTAATAAATCAATAATCAAATACAATAATATAAATTAATAATATTATTATAGAATGGGCTATTCTGCAAAACTTTACTTTTGATACTTTGAGTTTATTTTTTTATACTTTTGTACATTTTCCTTATCCAAATCTTAAATGCACTTAAATGCACAACTTTTACTTTTAACAAAGTATCTTTTCACTGTTGTATAACTATTCTTAAATAAGTAATATTTTAAATACATGACTCTAACTTGTAACAAAGTATCTTTACACTGTTGAATAACTACTTTCATCAAAGTAAAATACTACTTCTACCACCACTCGTAGCCCGTATCAAGAAACTACACAAAGGTAAATGCGTTTTAATTATTCTATACAACAGCCTCATATCATATCTTTATGGTTTGTTATTGTCTGTTTTCAGGAGTCTTACCTGTGAGTAGCACAAGAATCAACCGTTTCAACCCCATTTCCATGGTATCATGTGAGAGGTGGTCTTCCTCTCGCTCTCATCCTGTCTCTGCTGCCTGTCTGCACGTCTGACAGCTTCAGACATACAAAAAGCGTGGGTGGGTGGAAAGCGTTCTTTTTTTCTTTTTTTTACATCAGTGGCTGACTTGGTCGAGGCCTGACTCCAGTGGAGGTCGCATGAACAACAACTGAAGATGGAAAACAGTGTAGGCTTGAAGGAAGAGATTTCTGACCAGACAATACTTCCACTGTTGTTATATTTCACTTTTAATCAAAGTGGATTGCTAAACAATACTCGCACTATTGTTATATTTCACTTTTAATCAAAGTGGATTGCTAAACAATACTCGCTCTATTGTTATATTTCACTGTTAATCAAAGTGGATTGCTAAACAATACTCGCACTATTGTTATATTTCACTTTTAATCAAAGTGGATTGCTAAACAATACTCGCACTATTGTTATATTTCACTTTTAATCAAAGTAGATTGCTAAACAATACTCGCACTATTGTTATATTTCACTTTTAATCAAAGTGGATTGCTAAACAATACTCGCACTATTGTTATATTTCACTTTTAATCAAAGTGGATTGCTAAACAATACTGGCACTATTGTTATATTTCACTTTTAATCAAAGTGGATTGCTAAACAATACTCGCACTATTGTTATATTTCACTTTTAATCAAAGTAGATTGCTAAACAATACTTGCACTATTGTTATATTTCACTTGTAATCAAAGTAGATTGCTAAACAATACTTGCACTATTGTTACATTTCACTTTTAATCAAAGTGTATTGCTAAACAATACTTGCACTATTGTTACATTTCACTTTTAATCAAAGTGGATTGCTAAACAATACTGGCACTATTGTTACATTTCACTTTTAATCAAAGTGTATTGCTAAACAATACTTGCACTATTGTTACATTTCACTTTTAATCAAAGTGGATTGCTAAACAATACTTGCACTATTGTTACATTTCACTTTTAATCAAAGTGGATTGCTAAACAATACTTGCACTATTGTTACATTTCACTTTTAATGAAAGTGGATTGCTAAACAATACTTGCACTATTGTTACATTTCACTTTTAATCAAAGTGGATTGCTAAACAATACTGGCACTATTGTTACATTTCACTTTTAATCAAAGTGTATTGCTAAACAATACTTGCACTATTGTTACATTTCACTTTTAATCAAAGTGGATTGCTAAACAATACTTGCACTATTGTTACATTTCACTTTTAATCAAAGTGGATTGCTAAACAATACTTGCACTATTGATATATTTCACTTTTATCAAAGTGGATTGCTAAACAATACTCGCACTATTGTTATATTTCACTTTTAATCAAAGTGGATTGCTAAACAATACTTGCACTATTGTTATATTTCACTTTTAATCAAAGTGGATTGCTAAACAATACTCGCACTATTGTTATATTTCACTTTTAATCAAAGTGGATTGCTAAACAATACTGGCACTATTGTTATATTTCACTTTTAATCAAAGTGGATTGCTAAACAATACTCGCACTATTGTTATATTTCACTTTTAATCAAAGTAGATTGCTAAACAATACTTGCACTATTGTTATATTTCACTTGTAATCAAAGTAGATTGCTAAACAATACTTGCACTATTGTTACATTTCACTTTTAATCAAAGTGTATTGCTAAACAATACTTGCACTATTGTTACATTTCACTTTTAATCAAAGTGGATTGCTAAACAATACTGGCACTATTGTTACATTTCACTTTTAATCAAAGTGTATTGCTAAACAATACTTGCACTATTGTTACATTTCACTTTTAATCAAAGTGGATTGCTAAACAATACTTGCACTATTGTTACATTTCACTTTTAATCAAAGTGGATTGCTAAACAATACTTGCACTATTGTTACATTTCACTTTTAATGAAAGTGGATTGCTAAACAATACTTGCACTATTGTTACATTTCACTTTTAATCAAAGTGGATTGCTAAACAATACTGGCACTATTGTTACATTTCACTTTTAATCAAAGTGTATTGCTAAACAATACTTGCACTATTGTTACATTTCACTTTTAATCAAAGTGGATTGCTAAACAATACTTGCACTATTGTTACATTTCACTTTTAATCAAAGTGGATTGCTAAACAATACTTGCACTATTGATATATTTCACTTTTATCAAAGTGGATTGCTAAACAATACTCGCACTATTGTTATATTTCACTTTTAATCAAAGTGGATTGCTAAACAATACTTGCACTATTGTTACATTTCACTTTTAATCAAAGTGGATTGCTAAACAATACTTGCACTATTGTTACATTTCACTTTTAATCCAAGTGGATTGCTAAACATCTTCATGCTGCTGCAGACAGACAGTGAATCCCTCAATGAGATGAATACACCGGCGTATACTTGCTATATAAAAATTTAAAAAGCAGAGCACACGCCGATGTTACGAGGGGTTTGTGAAACTCTTGTGGGTTTTGGTGCAAGGGTGCTAAAACGCATCTCCCCGTGTCGCCACAGCGGTGTACAAGAAACGCAGCGCTCGGCTTCCTGTGACAAGACACATATGTATGATGGGGGATTTGAACTTTCTGATTCAATCTCCAACCACAGCCAACAAGATGAATTTCAGTAGACAACAAAGATGAGAAGATAATAAAGTCCTTTTTCTCACACAAGAGTTTCATCCAGAAGATGATGTGTGTTATGTGTTTTACAATCTGACATCTAAACTTGTCTTTGATTCCCTTTTTGTATGTTTTTTTCATGATTTGAGTGTTTCCTCACAGGGAAGACAAAAGGTGTGAAGTAGGTGTAAAGCTTCTGAACCCTCGACCATATGAACTTCAAGAGGCTGAAAGTAGGTCTCGCTTGCAACGTGAGAAGAGAAAACATCTCAGATCATTTGTTTAGCGGGACAGTAGCTTCGAGCTAGATGGCCGCTATGGCTGAAATATATAACACCTCCGTATTTTCAATTTCCAATTTCCACCATTGTACTGATTTTGAAATGATGATGAGAATTCCCCTTACGCATTCTCATAGTTTATTTATTTGTTTGTTTTATTTTTGTGGAAACACTTACATCTCTATCTCAAAAGCAAAGCTACTTTTTGATGTTTTATTTTATATAAAATAAATGTAATAAAGTAGCAACGTGATAAAAGAAAACTCTTTTGTTGCTAAGAATTCAGTGGTTACAAAGGTTTCAAGTCAAAAATATAAATGTATCATTTTGGTTCCACAATAAAGAATAAATGCTTTGCTTTTTGTTCGTCCCTATCAAGCTGATAATACAAGTAAAAATAACACACATTGATTCTGTTATTTTACTAATATTACTAACTGCTGCCTGAGTGAAAGTGTAAAGGGATATCTGTGTAGATGCTTCTTTATGTGACGCCATGAAGGAACATAACCAATTTGATAGTAATGCCCCGGACCACTATTCAACTAATCCTACTTTCATACCACAAGAGTAGTTGATGCATCAAGAACTAATAGTTTTCTTTTTTAATCAAACTCAACCTTGACAAACATGTAAACACGTCTATTATATGTATATATTTTACCTTTATTTAGCCTGAATAGTCCCATTGAGATTTAAAATCTCTTTTTGTAAAGAACAAATAACAGACAAAAAAACAACAACATATAACTTCATATATCAGTAAGGTTAGATGAAGAACCAAAAAGACCCAGGTTCAATAACAATGAATATTTAGATTTGTTGTGGATTTGCTGCACTATAGTTCCCTAAACTATCGACTGGGTTCAGCTTTACTGCCACCTGGACTTGTAAAGAGGCCTATACGACAAAATCAACAACTTTGGAGTTTCTTTTGTTTATATTTTGCCCTCAGGGTGCATTTTCCTAAAAAAATAAATACATATATTTGCATTGATTTGTATTAAGATAAAATAAGATATACCTCTATTAATCCCGCATTGGGAAATTGAATGATTACAGCAGCACACGAGACACATAGTAAAATTAAAAAAACAAGTAATATAAATAAACAGGGCTGCACGGTGGCGTAGTGGCTAGCACTGTCGCCTCACAGCAAAAGGGGCCGGGGTTCCAATCCCGGTCTGGGCGCGCCTTCTGTGTGGAGTTTGCATGTTCTCCCCGTGTCAGCGTGGGTTCTCTCCGGGTTCTCCGGCTTCCTCCCACAGTCCAAAGACATGCCTGTTAGGTTAATTGGACTCTAAATTGCCCATAGGTGTGAATGGTTGTCTGTCTATATGTGAGCCCTGGACTGGCGACTTATCCAGGGTGTACCCTGCCTTCACCCAATGACAGCTGGGATCGGCTCCAGCGCCCCGCGACCCTAAAGAGGATAAGCGGTTCAGATAATGGATGGATGGATAAATAAACAGTAAAGAATAGCAAGATTATATAGACAGAATACAATGTATTTAAAAATGTATTTATATTGCACCAGTTGAAGTGTTTAAAGTGACAAAAAGCATAAACCGTCTATATGTTTTTCAGAATAATGTAAACAAAAACCAAAAAAACCCACGTTTAAATCTTAAAATAAAATCCCTCTTTACATCGCTTTTTCCCTTCTCCAGGGGCACCTGAACGCAGCACCCGCGAAACATCAGTACCCAGAATCCTCTCCGGCCGCATGCGCGCCACGCACTTTACGGCCCGAAGGCGTTGGTGGTTGGTGTCCGTCCGAAGATGCGTCGCGCTCCGGCAGCATCAGTACCAGCTCCGCCGCGCCACTAAACCGAGAATACCCGGGCGACGGGGCAGTAAACCCGGCGGTGTTTGCGGCTCGAGCGGCGCCGGTGCTTCGGAGATGGGGGACCAGAAGGTGAGCCGGAGCCCGAGGAACAGGTGTCTCTGACGGGGGGGTGGGAAGCCGTTTCAGGGCGTAGCGTACAAAGGAAGGAGGGGGAC
This sequence comes from Cottus gobio, assembly GCA_023566465.1. Classification (NCBI taxonomy): domain Eukaryota; kingdom Metazoa; phylum Chordata; class Actinopteri; order Perciformes; family Cottidae; genus Cottus; species Cottus gobio. Next base: position 4,152,490 of record CM042217.1, read on the forward strand.
GAGCTGCAGACATTGGGGGGAGTTTGTGGATGCGGTACGGACTCAGTGCTGGTTCATTTTTTAACCGGCGTTCGTCCGGTTAAAGGGGAGGTTTATGTTGAGCATGCCCAGTTTGTGATCGATGCATCGGCGTTATAGTCGCGGGGAAAGGGGTGAGGGCGGTGGAGGGGTGGCCTTGGCGCAGCTACTCTCGCATCAACACACATTACGTCCTCCAGCATGGATGGGCTCGTTCACTGTGCGACGGCCGGCTTGAAATACATAAAACATATCATATCCGCGTGAGGGTGGACGGAGGGCGTTTGAAGTCGGCTGTTCAATGCTCGAGGAGCTGCTTTTATTAGATTATGAATGCGCATCCTTCCGCCCTCCCCTCCCGGTGCATAGTATAGTCCCTCTCTGATCCGATCTGGAGAACAGATGTTAGTCATGTCCACAACCCCTGATCGGCACCACCTCCTCCTTCACTGCCGAGGACACACACTCCAGTGTGTTTGGCTTAGAGGAGAAACCTGCAGCCCTCTTTAGGCTTCCAGGCTGATGCACAATATTCAACTCAAATTATGTTTTAAAAAAAATAATAAATGTATTCAGGAATAGCAAAATGTTGCATATTCAAAACGTGAAATTGTTTCTTTTCTTTAGGAATCTCTGCGTAAGATCACGCACACGCTGGCCATGAAGAACGAGGAGATCTCAAACTTCGTCTGCACGGTCAAGCAGAGCCTCAGCAACTTAGAGGTACCAACAAAACAAACACACAAAAACTAACACAAAAAACAACAACATGTAACCCTAACCCTGCAGCCAGTTCATCCACCCGGATGCAGAACAAGGTTTACTTCCTGTGTTTTCCTGGTTTGTTTTCCCGGTCCACCAGGCGAACTCCAACCGAGTCCAGGAGGAGCTGGAGGCCGAGTTCACCTCCCTCCACTCGGTCCTGGACGAGATGAAGGAAACCATGGTGACGCGCATCAAGCAGGAGAAAGCCAGCCGCACATACGAGCTGCAGGTGGGTGGTCTTTGTTATTGTTATTGAATTGCTTGTTGTTGGCATTTAATGGAAATTGGAAAATAGCTCGTCATGTGTTTGTGTCTTGATCCCCAAATTAATGAACATCTGATAGATTTTAAATGTGAAATTTTATGCTAAAATACAAATTCCAGAGATGATGATAAGGTTGTTTTTTTTACGTGGTCGGTCATCTGGAGCGCGACTTTATTTATTATGATAAGAAAAAATGTCTTGAAATCTGGTACGAACAAGTTTCTATTGTAACATTACAACTTTTAAATCAGACTTTTATCGATGATCAAAGTCAGGATTAAAAAAAGAAATTAAGGTAATATTGTGTTTATCAGATATTTCCCACATTCTTTTCAAAACTTTCTATATGTTGTTATGGTTTTATAGATACCAACAACTTTATTGTTCTCCTTGTAGTCATTTTTCATGTCATATTATCTTCAGTCTTTGGACCACAGTTTTTGCAAAGTGGAGAATATTGCAACAGCAGCTAAACGTGGCCAAAGATTAGATACAATATGACAAGAAAACCTACTTTTTCTGCAAAACTTTCTGCAAAATTCTTCAGATTTTTTTTAATCAAACCCAGAGAACACTTCAAATGTATCTACTTAGCACAAATGACTCATTATCAAATTCAAGTTGATCCAATTCCAGTTTGCATGCTATGAAAACACGATTTAATTCAAAAATCCCATCGACTGCATAACCCTAAAAGCTCCGGTCGGCCTCGGGTACCGAGCCGTGACTCTCAAATGACGCCCGTCGCTTCTGCGGAGAGCACACTGGTCCCATTATGCGCCCGAAAGATGAGGAAAACAAAAACAAAAAACAAAAACCTGAACCCGACAACGTTCTGCTTCTTTTCCCTCAGAGTCAGCTGAGTGCCGGCTCCAAAGCCCTGGAGAGCTCGGAGGAGCTGCTGGAGCTGGCCAATCAGACGCTCTGCTCCTCGGAGACGGACGGCTTCAGTCAGGTAGCCGACTCACTGCCGCTGCGAAATACAATATCCATCTGTGTATATATATAAATATATATATGATCTTTGATTTGTCCTTCCAGTGGTGTCATACGAGCAGTTATTGGGCTACAACTCAGATTTCTCTTCGCTCCGTATCTCTCTCTCTCTTCCTTTCCCCCCCCCCTCCCCCCCTCTCTCTCTCTGCTTCTCCTCTCCAGGCGGCCAAAGACATTAAGGATAGGTACAGTACTCAGTCATCCATTGCTTCCCCCTTTTTTTCCTCAGTAATGTAGCGTGCATGCATTCAACTCATGTAGCCACCGCACCCTTTTGGTAGACAATAAGCAGAATGGAGAGCCTTTTGTCTGTGTGTTTCCCTCTGCCTGTCTCGTCTGTACCATCCTGTGTCAGTCCTCCTCTTCCTCCTCTTCCTCCTCCTCCTCCCTGAGTGAACTCCCTCTCTCGGCGGCGCTCTTAAACCTCCGTTAGCTCGATGAGTTGTGCGTCTAGTTAGCGGGCCTTTTCCTGTGCGGTCGGTTTAGAGTCACCTGGCTCCGCCTCTGATCCGGCTGAATAATGGACAGCGCTTGTTTCCACTCCGTGTGTCTGTGTGTGTCTGTGTGTGTGTGTGTCTGTGTGTGTCTGTGTGTGTCTTTGTCCGCAGTGTGACAATGGCTCCGGCCTTTCGCCTCTCCCTGAAGGCTAAAGCCAGCGACAACATGAGTCACTTGATGGTGGACTTCAGCCAGGAGAGGGAGGTGTTGCAGGGCCTCAAGTTTCTCCCAGGTCTGCACCACTTTTATTGCAAACGGATACCGTGACGACAGCGACACACACACACACACACACACACACACACACACACACACACACTAGTACTTTACTTGAGTTCCATGCTGCTTTATAATTCGACTGAACTGCATCAGTCACTTTCTGCTCCGATGCATTTATTTAACAACTGTCGTTACTTAATTATTATCATTATTATCAATTATCTAAACCTGTATTGGTTCCAACTGTATTCCAAAAACATGTGACATCTTTGGACGAGTTCATTTGAATGAAAAACAACTCTTCTCACTGTTGTAACATATTATATTCACTTCATTTTTTCACACAATAGTAAATATAATTGTTTTAGAACCCAATTAAAGCCAGAATTGTATTTATATTTTACAGATTTAACTGCCTAACAGGATCTAAAGAAGAAACATGAACATTAACACTGTTCAAAACAAATCTCACAAAAACAAACACATTCAAATATATATTTTTAAAGAACACTAATACATAAAAAAGCAGGCTTCATTCAGTTTAGCTACAGCGTAACCTTGATTTTAGATTCATTCTCAATGAACAATATGTGTCACCGTCTCTGATAAGTGCTCCTTTCATCAGCTGTGTTCTTTTTTTTTATGTCGCATTGGATTCAAAGCTCCAGTTGTCATTGTTTGATATTCGAGTCACATGACTTTGTGTAAGGCCGCTCACAGCGATGAAACCACAGAGACTTTAAGGCCCGAGTGCAGCTGAGTGCGGCTCTTTAACCTCGTTCAATGCAGCGCTGCGGCAACACGTTTGCTACCGTGTTGCCAGACGTGTTGCCAGACACGTAGCAACATCACTGTAGCAACACGTTTGCTACCGTGTTGCCAGACGTGTTGCCAGACGTGTTGCCAGACGTGTTGCCAGACACGTAGCAACATCACTGTAGCAACACGTTTGCTACCGTGTTGCCAGACGTGTTGCCAGACACGTAGCAACATCACTGTAGCAACACGTTTGCTACCGTGTTGCCAGACGTGTTGCCAGACGTGTTGCCAGACGTGTTGCCAGACACGTAGCAACATCACTGTAGCAACACGTTTGCTACCGTGTTGCCAGACGTGTTGCCAGACACGTAGCAACATCACTGTAGCAACACGTTTGCTACCGTGTTGCCAGACGTGTTGCCAGACACGTAGCAACATCACTGTAGCAACACGTTTGCTACCGTGTTGCCAGACGTGTTGCCAGACGTGTTGCCAGACGTGTTGCCAGACGTGTTGCCAGACGTGTTGCCAGACACGTAGCAACATCACTGTAGCAACACGTTTGCTACCGTGTTGCCAGACGTGTTGCCAGACGTGTTGCCAGACGTGTTGCCAGACGTGTTGCCAGACACGTAGCAACATCACTGTAGCAACACGTTTGCTACAGTGATGCCAGATCGGGCTGGTTTCTGCCACATTGAGCTACTTTTCATTAAGTTGGGCTCGTAGATGGAATTAATGTTGCTTTGGTCAACTTTTGAAAATATTGTAAAAACAATATCATCAAACAAGCAGTTTTTATGCTAAAAAAACTATTTAACTAATTATTTACTTGTTTAATTTGAGAACTATTTGATTGTCGTTAGTTATAATTACCTTGACACAGTTATCTTTGGTTATATGATGTACACATAAAGACTTGTGTGCTAATGTTGTGTTTTCTGTCATGTTTATTTATGGGTTTATTGTTTGTGGTAAGGTTATGATTTGAGATGTTTTTTAATTGAAGTGGGCGGGTTTTAAGTTGTGTTTGGGCTTTAAACTCAAATTTTGATCTGGAAAGTTGGTTGTGTGCCTGTCAGCTTGTTTTGGGGCGATCCTGCCCCCTTGTGGTACAAATCAATGAATGCAGCTGTGACAATGTTCCATGTGACAGCTTTTTATTAACGTTTAATATATTTAAACAATTATGTTTAAATATTATTTATTTAAAGCTGTTTTTGTAGTGAAATAATGGTCAAAGTGTCGAAAAAGAGTCGAGGAAATGGATTCATTCTTTCGACAGTCATTCTAACAGGACACTCTGTGTCTCCTCTCCAGTTCCCGCCACTCCTGAGATCCAGGTGTCCGAGTGCCAGGTGTGCGACAACACGGTGACGGTGGTCTGGACCTTACCGGAGCCCGACAGCAAGATCGACCACTACATAGTGGAGCACCGCCGCACCAACCACGAGGGCCCGCCGCGCATCAGGGAGGACTACCCCTGGATGGTGCTGGAGGGGATCCGGGAGCAGGAGCACACCCTCACCGGTAGGACGGAGGAGTGTGTGTGTGTGTGTGTGTGTGTGTGTGTGTGTGTGTGTGTGTGTGTGTGTGTGTGTGTGTGTGTGTGTGTGTGTCTGGACTCATAACGGATGTTTTTTTCACTCTCAGGTCTCCGCTTCGACACCCGGTACATCACGTTCAGGGTGAAGGCGTGTAACAAGGCCGTGGCAGGAGAGTTCTCTGAGCCGGTCACGCTAGAAACACACGGTGAGAAAACACACACTAGGTTTTATTTTTTTATTTTGTTTTTATTTTAACTGCAGGGTAAGAACAACTAAAACATTAACAGAACAACAAGAGGACGACAAGAACAGTGAATATCAGCCAATTACCAACATTTAATGTGTGTGTGCGTGTGCGTGTGCGTGTGTGTGTGTGTGTGCCTCAGCGATGAGAAAGCATAGCAACGGAAATAAATAAATTGACTAAATGATATTATATAACCCACTATATAATTATACCAGTATCCATGTCTACTCATTGGATGCTACTAAGAGCACTTATTATTATAGCAACTATAACAATAACATTAATAATAATAGCAATAACAGTGAGTCAGAGGGCGTGCCGCCCTGTTTACAGGCAGCGAAGCAGAACATGTTTTTTTAAAAGGTGGTTGAGTTTCATTGTTGTTGTTGTTGTTGGTTCTTTTACTAATTGTTCCAGTTTTTAGGGAAATTCGTTTTTATAACTAGGTTTATTTTTCTGCGCTTATTTCCCTTTCGCAGCCTTCACCTTCAAACTGGACGCCGCTTCGTGCCACCAGAACCTGAAGGTGGAGGACCTGAGCGTGGAGTGGGACAGCAGCGGGGGAAAGGTTCAGGACATCCGCAAGGAAAAGACGCGAACCAACTCCCCGATGCACTCCCCAGCCAGGTGAGGCGTCTCATACCCTCATACGGCCATGTGGTCATGTGCTTCCTGTCATTGAGAAGAACACATTTAAAAAAAACAAACATGGATCCTTGAGTGTTTGCTGTGTACCGTCTGTCCCGTCAGGTCGGCCCTGATGTCACCGAAGAGAGCGCCGAGCGCCCGGCCCGGCAGAGACAGGTTCACAGCAGAGTCCTACACAGTGCTGGGTGAGCGTGCACAACTGTAAACAACGTAAACAATGTAAACAACTGTAAACAACGTAAACAGACAACAGTCATATAACTCAAAGGGTTAAAGCACACCAGACTAGCTACCGTCGGGCTCCTTAGACGTTTGTTACGCTCCCAAAAAGGTAGGAATAAATAATAGTTTTTGCGTTCATAATATTTATCCACATTTAAAGGGGCAGTGTGTAGGATTTAGCGGCTGCTAGTGGTGAGGTTGAGATCACACCTCCCTTTTCAAGCGTGTCGGAGAACTCCCGTTGCCTTCAGGTAACGTAGAAAAACAGAAAAGCCTCTCGTGTTTGGCTTATCCGTTCTGGGCTACTGTAGAAACTCGGCGGCGGGGAAGAGGACACGCCCCCTCGGTAGACACGAAGGGGCTCATCCTAAGCTGTCGGAAAAACAAAACGGTCGTCGGTTTCGAGTGATTGCACACAAATTAAATTATAGTTGTGAATATTATATTCCATCGGTGCCACTAAATCCCCACAAAGCTACTCACTGGCCATTTTAAATGAGACTCCACCCACACCCACGTTTTGTGCCATTATTTCGACACTCCATATTCCTTTTAAATGTTGTGGTTACGTTCCAGTAACACAAGTCATGAATTTAATTGGATGATTCAACGGATGTACAAATATATCACGATACTGCGTTAAAGGCGGGGCCTCGTTTCCGGACCGACAAATAAGGCCCGAAGGCGGATTTCTCTTCCTGTGTGTCTTACAAGAAAAAAATTAAATAAATGTAACCACACCTCTCAATCTACAAGAAATCTCTGGGCTTGTGTGTGACAGCTGACACGATGATCGACGCCGGCCAGCAGTACTGGGAGGTGCGGTTCGACAAGGAGAGCAAGGCCTTCGCTGTGGGCGTGGCCCTGCGGAGCCTCGGGCGGTTCGACCAGCTGGGCAAAAGCAGCGCGTCCTGGTGCATCCACCTGAACAACTGGCTGCAGCAGAGCCTCACGGCCAAGCACAACAACAAGGCCCGGGCGCTGGACTGCGCCATCCCCAACAGCATCGGGGTCTACGTCCACTACGACGAAGGTACCCAGAAACACCCCCCCACAAAATGCCATTTATATATAATTCAAAAAAGATTAGCTGGTTAGGGAGTCTGTATAAAATATCCCTTTTTTTTTTTGCTGAAACACAAAGTCAGAATCAACAAAGCGATTCATTGTTTCATTCAGCAAAAATGTCAAACAATCCGTGGTTCCATCTTCTAAGATTTGATTTATTCATCCAGTTTTTATTTCACCAGGTAAGTTTTGAGTCTAGAAACTTATTTTGCATGGAAGACAAGATGGCAGCACAAAAACATTGTAAAGTTTTAAATTAGACAGAACATGTCTGTGGCTCAGTGGTTAGCAAGTCAGTCTTTAAATCAGAGGGTCGGTGGTTCAAACCCCGGCTCAGCCAGTCCATGTCGTTGTGTCCTTGAGCAAGACACTTAACCCTCATTGCTCACCGTTGCTGTGTCTACGGCCTACTGTATATCATGTAAGTCTCTTTGGATAAAAGCGTCAGCTAAATGAAATGTAATGTAATGTAACATTACTAAAAACAGATTAACTGCAGCTTTTCTGTGTTTTTATAAAAATGAAACATCTTTGGCTTCTCTGGGCAATTGTAAAAAAAAAAAAAAAAGAAATTGACAGATTAACCAACAATGAAAACATGTTATATATACAGTATATATATATACTTTATTCATCCCCAAGGGCACATTTCTTTGTCACAGTAGCAAGCTTATATAATATAATATAAATATTGGTAACAGGAATGAAAGATGCTCAATACATACAACAAAACAACAGAGTCTATTCATTTAGGAAATTAAATGTAAACAATAAAAGTGCAAAAATGCAAAGTATATGAAGTGTATATAAATATGTGCAGTGAGTAACAAACAACAAAAGCAAAGGCTATTGATGTTGATGTTTATGTTGATTAATTTACAGAGGATCTGGCCAGAGGTGACTTATATTAAAGTCTTAAAGCGGTGTTAGTTTTAGCCCTATTTTTTACAAATATGTACGTCTTCCTTCTCTCCAGGCATCCTGTCCTTCTACAACTCCAAAACCAAACAGCTGATGCACACCTTCAAAACCAAGTTCCAGCAGCCAGTTATACCAGCGTTCATGGTGAGAGACGTTCCTAATCTAAAGGAACGCTCTATTGTTCCCTTTGACCTTTTTAGTGTTTTTTTTATCAACTGCCCGTTGGTGTGCTGCCCCCTGCAGGTGTGGAACGGTAGTTTCTCCGTGGTGACGGGCCTGCAGGTGCCCAGCGCGGTGCAGAGCGGCCAGAGGAAGAACAGCGGCACCAGCAGCTCCAACGCCAGCCTCACCTAGCACCCGGCCGGCCGGACGCCTGCCAGCTCGGCTCCGACCGCATCCGCATCCACATCCACATCCACATCCACGCCTACGCCTACGCCTACGCTTCCGGCGCAAGCCATATCATTTCAAGAGTTGCATCACTGGAGTTTGATGGTTTCGCCTTTTCCAGTCTGTGTTGCGTCAGCGGTTTTTCTGGCGAACGAGTGAGTCATCAGTGACGGAACTCTTCAGGCGTTTGACTCTGGCTGACTGTCGGGGACACTTTAGCTGTAGTCTTACTAGTTTTTTCCTCCCACGTCATTTAAGCACTGTCCCACTGCTGCTAGAGCAAAGACTTAGCGCTGGCCGCTGCCTTCCTTCCTCCCCTCCCTCATTCCATCCTTCCTTCCTTCTTTCCTTCTTTCCTTCCTTCCTTCCTTCCTTCCTTCCTTCCTTCCTTCCTTCCTTCCTTCCTTCCTTCCTTCCTTCCTTCCTTCCTTCCTTCCTTCCTTCCTTCCTTCCTTCCTTCCTTCCTTCCTTCCTTCCTTCCTTCCTTCCTTGCCATCACCAAAACCGTCAGTCGTACTGTCCAAGCAGACATCTGCAGGCTCGGTGTGGAGGCCGTCCTGCCTGCTCTCCCTGTGCCTTCCTCCTCGCTAGTTCTGTCTCTGCAAAGCACCGTGGTGACGCTTCCTGTGACGCCCATGTCTATGATGCATTATGAACATACTTAAGTATTCATAAGGATTTATTACAATAATCAAAACACATTATTACACACATTTTATAATAACCTATACGGTCAAGTATCATAATACTTCGTAATGCATTTCACTATCAAGAAGAATTGTGTATTATATATATTCCCCTAAATGTTTTGCATTTATAATGCATTATAATCACATTATAATGCATTATAATGTGATTTGTAATGTACTCTAAGTAGATATTATTGTTTGCTTTAAAATATTGAATCTATATATTTTTACTATTATAATGATATTATAAGACTACATAATAGTAATACATTATAATCTTTTGTAATGCATTATTAACACTAGTATAATAATTATAAAGTTTTGTATGTTGATTTGTTTTCACTTAAAGCAAACAACGGCCACTTAGAGTTTATTATAATTACATAATAATGTACTATAACAGTAATTATAATCATTATAAAAAGATTGTTCTGTATGACAACTATGGGAGTTAAAATACACTATTCATCCGAATTATGCAATTATAAAGTTTTACGATACCTGACCTTATAAGTCATGATAAAATGCTTTAAAAATCTGTTATAAATCATTATTAATATTTATGAACGTTTATACTTACAGATTAAAACACTGTTTAAAATGCATTCACAGACTCCGTCACAGAGTGTTCACGAAATGCTGTCCTATATTAATTAAAAACGTGTGGTCCGTGTCATTATAACATAGCTTAGTGGTAATTATCACCCACTGAATCCGCCTCGACCAATCAGCCGACCTATTTAACCCAAATAACGTAGTTCATTATATCAGGATATTTTTAAACTCTACTCCACGACACACATTAGGGATGTTGTGTTTTATTTCTTGCCGCGGCATGCAGACTCCGAGGTGTTTACTGCATTTCACTTTTTGTAGTTCTGTTAGTTTTAAATCAGAGTTAAGTGATGTTTTCTTTGGAAACAGAACGTTAGAAGGGAGCTTTAATGTAGAGGAGTCGTCCGATAATATCTGTACTGTATTAACTCTATCCACCTGACTGCACCCAGATGCTTGTTGTGTACAGTGTGTGTGTCTCTATACCCAATAACACGCCTTTATTTGCTGAAGAGGAATCCCATTACGAGTCTCTAGTCCAAATATGGCAAATAGCTAGCAAGTACCCTCAGCTAGCTCATTGTATTACGAGGGTTAGCCAGCTTTGGGGTGGGCAACACAAGTGATAAACTCTGGAACGATGATGTCATGAAGTCATATTTGTGCAACCTTCTGTTTGCATCTCCTGAATATCTGCAGCCTGCAATGCTTTCAAAAGGAGCATCCATATTTTCACATGCCGACACAGTGTCACAGTTTTATTGTAAATAGTTTTAATTTTTCCACTATGATGCATCGGTCATTGAGGTAATAAAGGAGCGAGAGCACTTTGTTCTTGGATTTCTGCTTCAACGAGTAATAAAACAAAGTGAGAAACACATTTTTATATGACTGTTTTTATACAATAAAAAGTAATAATGTACAGAACAAAACAAACTGCTGCATGGCACATACTACATGTTGCTTTTTCACATTTATATAATTTCATGCAATAGAAGCAAGTGTTTACTGAAAAGATTTTTTATATATATATATATATATACATATATATATATATATATATATATAGAGAGAGAGATAATACATTTATATACAATGGGTACAGAAACCCCAAGCCAACTCTCCTCTCTGTATTCTTTCATTCTAAAGCTGCATCGATTAGTCAAAAATATATTTAAATTTTTTTAATAATCTATTAAATGATTAAAGTATTCTTTATGCAAAGAAATGGCAGAAAATGCTGTTTTCAGCCTCCCAAATATGGAGATTTCCTGCCTTTCTCTTTTTGCATTTGATATTATATAGATATTAAAACTTTTAAAGACATCCACGTAGGCTCTAACAAACTGGGATGGACATCACTATTATCTTTTTATTTTTTATTTTTATATTTTGTAACCGAGAAAACACTTTGCAGATTAATAGATCGGTTAATGGTTGTAGCTCTATTTCATTCACACTTATACTTACATATAGAGAGGCAGTAATGTGTTTTACAGTATATATATATAAATTAGCTATACACAAAAATATTTACATTACAAAAGGCAAACAAAAACTCTGCCGTAGAAAAATGCACCGTGAAAAATGTCCTTCATTGTCGGTGATAGAGGTGCAAAATGTACAAGAGGAACTCTGAGGGGGGGTTCACAGACACCTGGAGGGGTTCACAGACGCCTAGAGGGGTTCACAGACGCCTGGGGGGGTTCACAGACGCCTGGAGGGGTTCACAGACGCCTGGAGGGGTTCACAGACGCCTGGAGGGGTTCACAGACGCCTGGAGGGGTTCACAGACGCCTGGGGGGGTTCACAGACGCCTGGGGGGGTTCACAGACGCCTGGAGGGGTTCACAGACGCCTGGAGGGGTTCACAGACGCCTGGAGGGGTTCACAGACGCCTGGAGGGGTTCACAGACACCTGGAGGGGTTCACAGACGCCTGGAGGGGTTCACAGACGCCTGGGGGGGTTCACAGACGCCTGGGGGGGTTCACAGACACCTGGAGGGGTTCACAGACACCTGGAGGGGTTCACAGACGCCTGGAGGGGTTCACAGACGCCTAGAGGGGTTCACAGACGCCTAGAGGGGTTCACAGACGCCTAGAGGGGTTCACAGACGCCTGGAGGGGTTCACATACACCTGGAGGGGTTCACATACACCTGGAGGGGTTCACAGACACATGGAGGGGTTGACAGACGCCTGGAGGGGTTCACAGACGCCTGGAGGGGTTGACAGACGCCTGGAGGGGTTGACAGACGCCTAGAGGGGTTGACAGACACCTGGGGGGGGGTTCACAGACACCTGGGGGGGGGTTCACAGACACCTGGAGGGGTTCACAGACGCCTGGAGGGGTTCACATACACCTAGAGGGGTTCACATACACCTGGAGGGGTTCACAGACGCCTGGAGGGGTTCACAGACGCCTGGAGGGGTTGACAGACGCCTAGAGGGGTTCACAGACACCTGGAGGGGTTCACAGACACCTGGAGGGGTTGACAGACGCCTAGAGGGGTTCACAGACGCCTAGAGGGGTTCACAGACGCCTAGAGGGGTTCACAGACGCCTGGAGGGGTTCACAGACGCCTAGAGGGGTTCACAGACGCCTGGAGGGGTTCACAGACGCCTGGAGGGGTTCACATACACCTGGAGGGGTTCACATACACCTGGAGGGGTTCACATACACCTGGAGGGGTTCACAGACACATGGAGGGGTTGACAGACACATGGAGGGGTTCACAGACGCCTGGAGGGGTTGACAGACGCCTGGAGGGGTTGACAGACGCCTGGAGGGGTTGACAGACGCCTAGAGGGGTTCACAGACACCTGGGGGGGGGGGTTCACAGACACCTGGAGGGGTTCACAGACGCCTGGAGGGGTTCACATACACCTGGAGGGGTTCACATACACCTGGAGGGGTTCACAGACGCCTGGAGGGGTTGACAGACGCCTAGAGGGGTTCACAGACACCTGGAGGGGTTCACAGACACCTGGAGGGTTTCCAGCAGGAGGCTCAGCTCCGGGCCTGTTGCTCAAACTTGAGTTTCAGCTCCGATATCGTTTCGAGAGGAACTAGAGCACACCAGACAATAAGCTTTGTTATTACTGATATTATTAATAATAATATTATTATTAACGCTACAAAAGAGAGAACCATGAATAATAATAATAATAATAATAATGAGGCCTCCGGGTGGCTCGGAGAACCAGCGTGGACTTACTCTGTCTCTTAGGGTTTGTGAGGGTACACAATCCCGGCTGATCCCGGCTGTTTGTGGAGCAGGGGATCACGCTGCGAGGAACCGGAACAGGAGCCCGAACAGGAGTCCGAACAGGAGTCCGAACAGGAGTCCGAACAGGAGCCAGAACCACAACAGGAGCCGGAGCCGAAGCCAGAACCGGAGGCATCATGGCTTTCTTTGTAGCTTTTTTAACCAGTTCTGTGGAAGAAGACACCCAAAATGATTCACGGTCATAAAAAAATAATTATTAAAAAGGTTTCTGATACGTGACGATAAGTGGGAGGGACTTACTCGGCAGTGCAGCAGGTGAAACGTCCTCCGTCTCCTCCTCATTCTCCACCACTGTTTGAATTCACAGGTGTTAGTGATAACAATGGAGAGGACAAATATGAAGCCACACCTGTTTGTGTTGGCGTGACAGAAATGTGAGCGGTGAAGAGAGATTGATGGACGCGGCTCGACAGCAGCAGAGTTGTACTCACGCTCGTCGTTCAGATAGAAATTATCTTCCTCAGTTTGGGCCGGCATGGGTTCAGGGGTCGGAGTTCTTGAAGCGACTGCGGAGTGAGACGTGTAATTGCGGTCATTATCGGATGATGAAAACACACAATAGGTGCTGAAAACTAAACCTGAACCACAAGCTACAGTCGAAGAATAGAGGCTTGTTGTTTCAAACATGTGCGGTATGTTCTGCACATCAAAGGTTACTGTGGCGAAAGAATGGCCTTATGTCAATATTCACCCTTTCACACACACATTCATACACTGGTGTATGCATGGGGACTACTTGCTCATCGGGGTCATTCACACACACACATTCATACACTGGTGTATGCATGGGGTCACTTGCTCATCGGGGTCATTCACACACACACACACACATTCATACACTGGTGTATGCATGGGGCCACTTGCTCATCGGGGTCACACACACACACACACACACACACACACATTCATACACTGGTGTATGCATGGGGCCACTTGCTCATCGGGGTCACACACACACACATTCATACACTGGTGTATGCATGGGGCCACTTGCTCATCGGGGTCACACACACACACACATTCATACACTGGTGTATGCATGGGGCCACTTGCTCATCGGGGTCACACACACACACACATTCATACACTGGTGTATGCATGGGGCCACTTGCTCATCGGGGTCACACACACACACACATTCATACACTGGTGTATGCATGGGGCCACTTGCTCATCGGGGTCACACACACACACACATTCATACACTGGTGTATGCATGGGGCCACTTGCTCATCGGGGTCACACACACACACATTCATACACTGGTGTATGCATGGGGCCACTTGCTCATCGGGGTCACACACACACACACACACACATTCATACACTGGTGTATGCATGGGGCCACTTGCTCATCGGGGTCACACACACACACACATTCATACACTGGTGTATGCATGGGGCCACTTGCTCATCGGGGTCACACACACACATTCATACACTGGTGTATGCATGGGGCCACTTGCTCATCGGGGTCATTCACACACACATTCATACACTGGTGTATGCATGGGGACACTTGCTCATTGGGGTCATTCACACACACACGTTCATACATGGGTGTATGCATGGGACTACTCGCTCATTGGGGCCATTCACACACACACACATTCATACACTGGTGTATGCATGGGGACACTTGCTCATCGGGGTCATTCACACACACGGACCGGAGGAGCCAGGAATTTAATCGCCAATCCTCCGATTGGTGAACGGCCGGCTCTTCCTCAGCTGTCCTTTGGAGTTTATTGCTAATTAGCATTAGCCACTGTGGAATTAAACCTATTAAAACATTCCACCTGCTAAATGTCAATTGGTTAGCGTTGTCATCTCATAGAGCCGCTAGCATGGCCTCACCTGGGGGTCAGGCATATCTTAGTGGTTCTGATTCAATAATGTCTCCACTTTGAGATATCTGTTCAGCAAAGTACCACTCAACCTGGGCAAAGCATTTTGGGTAAAAGTTGTTGTGCAGCTGTCAGTTTACGTCAGTCATGATTGCATAGAAAATCAATTAAATTGCCATTCTTTTATTGAACTTGTTATCGTGTTACAGTTCTCCAAAGGATCCACAAGGGGTGCTATCACCCACATTTGAGAATCACTGCACGTACCCCTGAGGGTACTTGAAGGCCCTCCAGGGGGTACGTGAGATTTCTTTAAATATATATATATATATATATATATTTAAAAAATCCTTTAAAAATAGTTATTTAATAAATATTCAATAAAATATAAGTGTAAGTTCATTAACTGAATTATTTATGTTCTATGTTAAATCAGACAGCGTTATGTATTCATCTTCTTTTTTTTCAACCAAAAATGCTTTGTGCTGGTTAAGGTGTACACATGGGGTACATCACTGAAAAAAGGTTGAGAACCACTGCACCAGATGATATAAGAACTCACTAAAACAAGCCAGAAGAAATCCACTCTTTGGTTCAACTAGTTACACCCAGAACACAGATGCCACTTGAAGAGGGGCGTCAAGCCGTTTTAAGGCGCCACAAAGGTTGGTGGTTTCCAAGTATTGTTAATATTTACTTGAGTTACAAAGTCCGAAGTGTAGAGGAATGTCTAGCTGCTGCACAAAGGCTGTAAAACAACAACCCGTGAGTGATGGCTGGGCGGGAGCTACACAATGCTGCCAAACCTGCTCCGCAGAAGTCTTATCTCTCATAAGAGAATTAACCAACCACTCTTACTAATGTAGAAGGTTTTAATTACAAAACACAAGATAACAACTTTTATTTAATAGTTATAATTGCTGTGAAAGTGATTTGTATCATAATAAAGAAAATCAACAGAAGGAGTAATTGTTTTTGTCAGCGTAAAGTGTTTGAACTCCAAGAATAGATGCACGGGTGGAATTTCCATCTGCGTCAGAGGGCCTCAGCAAACAGGCGTGGCCGGCGGTGCAACACACTTTATTCATGTTCGTGTGCGTTTGTGTACCTCTTTTGGGGGGAGCGTTTGGGGAGACGGGGCTCGTCGAGGCCTCTTGAACGCCCTTCTCTCCGTTTTCAAAATCTTTATAAATAAAAGCTGTGGAGAAAGAAAATAAAAAACAAAAAATTCAATGACTTTTTGAGTAAATTAATAATAATTGCACTTAATTTAGCTTAAAAGGTGACCTTTAATTCAAAGTGAGGGAGCAAAAGGAAGGCGTAAAGAGTAAAAGAAAGAGTAAAGTGAGACGTTGTTTAGTACGTACAGATTCTTCTCTCGTAGACTTCCTCGGCAGCGAGAGGAATCAGATATCCGTCCGTTTTCGACACTAAATAATTGATGACATCGTGTAGCGTGGCACACAGGACCTGCACGGACAGCAACTTATCTTTAACATCTCGGGAACAATAAAATACTGTCACTTATCATTTAGTTTAATCGCAGATCATACGCCATTGATATAACCAGCAGGAATCTAGAACTAGGTCACCTGCATGGACAAAATACCGTACACACACACACACACACACACCCCACTTCATGCCTGCAATTTAATATAAGTATCAGAGGTGGCTCAAGCCACTCGCAGTTGAATAAAAGTCGTATCCTAGCCCACGGGCCGCGGGCGCAGAAGAAACCTGTCGTGCTTCTCTGAAGGTCACACTCTTCAATTATGCAGAAATTACACGTCCACCTCTGAGCTGAACTCCAGCTATGAAGTGCAACTGGTTCTCCCGCACGTGTTCGTGTCTCAAGTTGCATGCAAAGGTATTATTGTCTCAATGGATTCCTCTGTCTGTACAGTACAAAGTGCATTAGCATCTTTTTAATACTCACAGGTTTGTCCACAGCAATGACGAAGCCCTTGTTGGGTTTAGGAGTCACAAGGTAGTGTCTGATGACAGAGCTGATGGAGAAGGAGAGAGGGAGTCAAGTTATTGTATGGACGCCTATGTAATAGATCTATGTGGGAGTGTGTGTTTATGCCTTGAGTAGTGTGTGTGTTTGCTGTGTGTGTGTGCGTACCCGTCAAGTTCCTGTCTGGTGGTGACAGCGAAGGAGTTTCCGTTGCTGCCGGGTCTCAGCAGCAGGTTTCCTCTCTTGGCCTCTCTCTCCAGCAGCAGCTCGGCCTCCAGACGGGGAATGTTGTGGAAACAACTGCAGAGACGCAAGAAAACACGGAAGACTTGAGACAAGAGAAAGGGGGGAAAAATATTAAATCCACAAAATCTGGTAGAGTTAAGCCTCATAATGCTGCATTTATTTTGCATAAACAAATGGGGTTTTAGACCTAAATGTGAACCCATTTTTATAAGTGAAAAATAATAAAGTATCCGGCCCGAGATTCGGGATCCTCCTCAGCCGATGCTGCACCCTTCTACCAAGTTTCATGAAAATCGGTGAAGCAGTTCCAGGATTCACACACATGTTGACCAATGGATTTCCAGGACTTTTCCAGGACGTTTCCAGGACTTTAAACCAAATTTCCATGACCAAACATTTAGTGAAATCTGGGTGTGTCCATGAAAAAGTGATAAAATGTAGTATTTAAACTAACAATGAGGATTCCAAAGCATACAGTATTCCTTAAAGGACACAAATGAATGAGAGACAATAGTTTGATTAAAAGAATAAACATTTATAGATATACTCAGCGTATGCCTGCTTATATTTTGAGTCTTTCTTTTAAAAGCATATTAATTATTTCAAACTCAGCGTAAATGAACCACATGAACACATGAATATAACACATGTAAATGACTTTTACTAAACTTTGGGGATTTTATTTACAAAACTTTGGGGATTTTATTTTGTTCAAGGCCTTTTCCAGGCTTGGAAAGAACCAAACACCAAACAAACAGATGACTCAGTACTTGAGTGTCAATACTTTCACGGCTCGTTACTCACGCTGGCTTGTCCCCCTGGAGGTTGTTGGGAGAATTGCTGGTAGGTACATGATTAATTCTTTGTTTTTCCATCTCCACCGTCTCTTTGAGCATGTGGATCTGGCCGGGTAGCAGGGTGAGGCAGAGAGGCACCGAGAGCTGCAGAGAGACAGTTTCTGCTTTAATTCATGAAGGGGGGAGGGGCCTGTTGTTACATACTAACATCAGTTCTTCCTGTAACGTGAGCGGAGTGTAAAACCCCACTGACCTCTGCCACAGAGCGGATGTAACCCTTCCACAGCTCACGGGCTTCTGGGTTCGGAGCCTGCAGACACAAAAAAAAAAACGGTGAAATTTAGAAACAACTCTGAAAACAAAGAAGATCATTTGACATATTTTCTACTTATTCCCTCACAGTGAATCGGATATTTCCATCTTTCAGCTGGAGCCAAAGTCTGGCTGCATCCAAGTTACGATCCTGGGTGCTGTCGTCCGTTATTGACACGAATCCACCGAGATCCACCTTCTCAATGTACTGAAGAAAAACACACACAAAGGGACAAATGATTCCTGTGTTTTTTACATTTTTTCCCCCCATTAATAATTGTTCAAATCGTGGCTTTTTTAATAAGTCAAACGTCTGTGTTAACTCACGTTAGTGTCTCTCTTCTCGTTGAAGAAGAACAGCGTGTTTCCACACAGGCAGGTCCACAGTTTCAGAGATGTCTGCACAAATACACACAGAGAGAGACACACTGATTAAAAGATACACATATACAGATATGGAGAAGAAGATCAACAATACACTATCAAAGAACATTCATTCAATGTGCTTTATTTTTTATTTATTGTAAATAACAAAAACTGGTTTTAAATTTTATTTGTGTGTGCGTGTGTGTGTGTGCGCGTTGATATATTGAGCAGAAAGATATGCCTTGTCTCTGTTTTGAGAGGTCATTAAACTCTTTGAAATTTGAATTTGTCCATAATAAACGTTACTTAATGAATTTGTTCTATCTTAGCAGAAAGTGCATCTCTATCAAACAGCAACAGCATATTCTGTTTTTAATTGTTTTAATTGTTTGTGTCTTCCTATTTGGATTCCCAGTTCACGATCACTAAACCTGTACTTTAGTTGGGATCTGTCTCTTTCTACTCGACAGGAGTGACATATTCCACAAATTCCTAATAATTTTTTTACGGCCAACCTTTTGGTTTCTTCTTTCCAATCGTGTATTTTTTCTTTATATCGTCTGTATTACTTATAATGATTTGTGTTAAACTGAATTTAAAAGGAAAAGGAAGATGAAGAAGGCTTGTTACACAACAAGGAAATAAAAGCTGCAGCCTATGCATTCTTATTAATGAGTCAAGCATTAGAACAGAAACCAGTGTGTAATAATAATAAACAACGTGTGTTGTTTGGATCGGTAAGACCTGACAGGAAATCATTGGTCACCGGATTGATTGGTTCTGAGTATTGGATGAATCAGATCGTGTTACCTGTAAGAGTGGGACTCTGATGCAACTGAGTAAAAACCTTAATGTTCTCTGATTGAAGTGCACCGCGTTCTCTTATCATTAAGGGATCGGCAGGAGAGAACACCCATGAGTCACTTCACAAAACCGGTTACGCCGGTTGGCGTCTTAAAAGCCTTCAGACCTGTTGGCCTGAAACCGAGTCAAAGTCCTTTTCACCGCAGGCGTCGTCACGTGCCAGGGTGAATCCTGGTGTAATTTAATATAATTTAAAATTAATAACACCCTGCTCTATTCAGTGTGTCCTCGCCTTGAAGTGAAGCAGTGTGCATGATACCAGAGTAATAACACAAATATAACACACCTGAAAAAAAAAAAAACGGTCGAGGTGGCTGCTGTGAAAATGGGTCTGAATAAAGAAACCATATGACCGGTGGCTCCGCCCACAGAAAACAACCCTCAAACGGGTTTCCCCAGCTTCTGTGTGCTTCCAGACCCCTGCAGTGGTGTCGTAAAGGGGCTAATAAAGTATTAAGTATTATAGTTCCTATAGTTTAAGTAAAGTAGAGCTCATCAAACTCATCAGAGGCTGCACTGACCTTTCCATATTCAAGTCACAAATCAAAACCCATCTCTTCAGAACTGCTTTTAATGTGTGACTGTGTCCTCTATGTTCTTATTGTTTGTAGGTATTTTATTCGTTTTATTGTTTAGCTTATAGGATGATTTTAAAATGTTATGTAAAGTGTCTTTGAGTATTTTGAAAAGCGCTATATAAATGAAATGTATTATTATTATTATTATTATTATCATCCTTTGCACAAAAAAACAGGTGACTTTAGACGACAGGCGTTGAGAGGCTCTGACATTTAGATCAAATCAAAGTTTAAGATTACTGGCATCATCTGCATTGTTCAGATGCCAGTCAATCACTTTTGTCTTTCTTCAGAAGTGGGGGAGGGAGGGGGGGGGGGTTACCAACCACAACAACAGGCATAAGGAGTCATCTACAGCCAGCGGGGGAAGAAGAACTTAGATATTCTACTAAATAATGTATACATCACTTTAATACTGCAACTGCCTAGTTTTAAGTAATACAAATCAAATATATATTTATATATGTATATATATATATATATATATTCCAGTTTAATTAAACGGCTCGCAACAAGGTCTGTGGATTATCTTGAATAACTGAGACATTATCTCCAAAACAATCGATGATAAATACCACAGGTAAGAGGGAATAATGTGTATATTTGATAATGAGGTGAACTGTCCCTTTAAGAAACATCATATATTAAACAAAACACTGACGTTGATAATTTTACTGCAAACTATTTACTTTGACTTAGATACATATAGATGATAATACTAACATATTTGTTTACTCAAGTACGGTTTTGAATGAGGTACTCTTACTTGTAGTATTTATTAGACCTCAGATGAAAAAAAAAATGAAAAGAAGCTTTTTTTTAAGTCTATTCCACAAACAGAAAATAAATACAACTGTTCTTACCTTATCTTTAAACGACCTCTTCTCCAGGAATCCCTCATAGTAGCACGTGGGCAGCTGGCTCCTCTGTCTCGCGGTAAGCTTCATGATGGCAGACGTCCACGGTGCATAAAACAAATAATACAAAAAGATTGGGCAGAAACTCTCATAGATGTATCGCCTTCTTCTGCTGCGTTGTGGAAAGCGGAGAGCGGAGAGCTTTTAAATACTAAAAGGAGAACGGAACCTGCGCGCCAGCGTTCTCGCCGCTGATTGGCCAATGTGTGTGGAGTGGGCGGGTCCTTTTTTGGAATAATGTCAGCAGGTGGGACAGCCTCTGGCGTGTTTCCAAAGATGGTAATTACCTGACCGTGTGCCCCACTGACACCAATACCCAGGACGTAATATTGAATTTGTATTTATTTATGTATTTATTATTAATTGTGGAAAAAAAGCCTGTAAGCGCAAATGATACTGATTAGGATGGAAAGGACACCTCACTATTCATTCACCCGTTCCCATTTATAGCACTCTGTTTATTGTTAACTGTTTATTGTTGAATGTGTAAACAAACACGGTTCTGATTATGATTCTGACTAGGTTACCAGCACGTGCAGGTGCGTTTTCCACAAAGTATTCAAAACGATGTCGTACTGACTTTTGGTCTGTAGATACTTTTGGCTGGAAAAACAGAGAAATTGAAGTTGTTGCATCGTAAAAAACATGTTTTAAAGTATAAAATCAAGTCATACGAGACTAGACTCTGTTGCTGCTCTAGTTTTGGGTTTCATAATCTATATAATTATGTCGTTGACCTAATTTGAGAAACAACCTTTTGAGAGGGCTGAGAGGGTTTCATCTCAGGGTACATTCTCACCTCCTTTTTACAGCGGGAACATTTTAATGGTTTCCCGCTGGAATCTGACCAGAACATGTTGTTATATGATGAACAATGTTATAATTATAGGCTCATACGGAAGGTGACAAGTGGCACAGTACTGGCTGTACTTCTCTGTATTAGTAATTCATATTTAACCTACTTTATGACCGCTCCTTAACTAAACAGTACCTGTGACCGGGCTCCACGCCAGTAAGTGACGCGACTGTGCTCGACGCCCGTAAGTCACGTGACGGTGCGGCGTTGACGCGACTCCCCCTCGCAGCGGCTCTGCTCTCCTCATCTTGGCGCAGCGCAGGGGAGATATTTTTTTTTCCCGTCTCAACGTCTTGCCGCGATCTCGGAAAGCTGCTCACGCATCAAAACGATGGGGAACAGAGACGACGAGTACGATTTCTTGTTCAAAGGTGAGCGGAAATGAAACCGCGGACAGGTCGTTTGTTTCCGTCGGTTTGGTCCGTTTTAACGTCCGCTGGGTGGCGGAAGCTAACGGGAGCTAGCTAGCCGAGCGGCGCGTTCTCACGCCCGTCGCTCCAAACCCTCACGTTTCACTCGAGACACTTCACGTGTGTCGTCGGGTTTTTATTTGTGTGAATGTGCGTTGCAAATAATATGTTTTGCCTCTTAGGGTTGTTTTTAATACAGAAACGGTGCGTTAGAGACCCCCGCTAGCTGACGTCACTGTACCGCTAGCTGGTCTGACGGGCGGAGATGCTGCTTCAGGTGTGTGTGTGTGTGTGTGTGTGTGTGTGTGTGTGTGTGTGTGTGTGTGTGTGTGTGTGTGTGTGTGTGTGTGTGTGTGTGTGTGTGTGTGTGTGTGTGTGTGTGTGTGTGTGTGTGTGTGTGTGTGTGTGTGTGTGTGTGTGTGTGTGTGTGTGTGTGTGTGTGTGTGTGTGTGTGTGTGTGTGTGTGTGTGTGTGTGTGTGTGTGTGTGTGTGTGTGTGCGCTCCCAAACACACCTTTGCTTGAAGATTGAGAACATATTTCCACACCCTTATTAATATGACCTGACTGAGTCACATTGTTCTTTTACACCTTGGAGTTCAGATTCCTGATAACATCATTGACTTACTTTTTTTTTTAAATGTTCTGTGTACACAAATGTATAAAGTAAAGGAACATAGGACACGACATTCATACATTTGATAAATATCTGGATTAGGAGCTATGCCATGTTTATAAAAAGCAAAAGAAAATATGATATTACAAAATCTGTATACAAACTAAATGGAAAAGCACACTCAGGTTGTGTCTGCTGTATTCTGTCCAAGATAAAATATAATATAATATATAAAATAAATCCAAAAGAAACGTTTGCAAACTGGCCCCTCACACACAAACCTTGTCTCTGGCTGCAGAGTACCGGCCGGTGGGGCCAGTTAAACCTAGATATCGAGGGTCAGCAGGCCGTTACAGCCAGTAAAACGGGTCATAAAAGGTGTTTTGATAAAGTACGAGTCACCACAACCACTAGAGGTCCCTGGGCGGGCAGCCATAACTGTCTACCCCGAAATATTATGTAGTTTGCCGCAGAAGGCGAGATCAGCTGTGGACACACACACACACACACACACGACTGATTGCATGATTCGTTATAGTTTTTGGACCTGGCCTACATGAGGAACAGCTTGTTGTTGTTGTTGTTGTGCTGAAGCACTCCTCCGCAACATGAATCACATGACGGCGCTTTAACTGAGTTATGTGTGTGAGGAACCTGCTCCGGCACTGATTCACAAGCTCCAGGTACATTAAGTCCCGCCGCTAACAGGAGAGCGAGTGGTTTGTAATTACACGGCAAATCATTCAGACGTGGGGATTTTAATACTGAAGGAGCTTGTTTACTTCATCACATCTGTCTCATAAGTGTGGCATTTAAGGATAGTAGGATGTGGACACCGATTAGATGATGACAGAGGCCCAGAGAAACTGTTGAGTCAGATTTCCCAAAGAGCATTTTTTATTTTGTTCTTCCTGCATGACTGGAAAACGTTTCTCCACAAAAAGGAAAGCAGGAAAACAAGTCAGCAGTTTCTTTTCGCCGGATCGTGGCTCCAAGATAACCAGACGGTAGAGCACCCTTGTAATGACAGCTGTTTAGTGCTGTTAACCGTCCTCATCAGTATTGTCAGTAATTATTACCCTCTGGCACATTAGTCTATTAATGTGCTTTGTTATTTATTAATGAAGGTTTATAAATTTAGGTTGAACTTGGCGGCGCACAATGTGGTCAAACCTGATCGCCGGATTACGGCTAGAAGTCTGAAATGGTTTATTTTAAGAATAGAAAGCTCAGGAAATCTCCCCAGAGTAGGATATTTAATTAAATAAATCAATTAACTAACAATGTTACAGTGGCTGGTCACATCCGCTGCCTCTGCTTACCGTACATTACGTTTGTAATTTGATGGCAGACCAAAATAAGCCGTTGTTGTTGTTGTTGTTGTTGTGTTGGTGGTGTGCGCTCTGCAGGACGGTGTCTGCTCTCAGCCAAAGATTGTTTGTGAGGCAAGAGAAGCTTCACTCGTTACATCGCTGCACAAACAACTCCAACTGAGTCACATCATGCAGTTAAACTCTAGTCTCTGTCATATTAATAGTTTAAACTTAATCATTTCATAGTTTTAAACCAGGACTTTCAGTATTTAGCTCAAGTTTACAGTGTATCTGTAATGTATACAAATATTGCCTAAATAGCTGCTTTGCTGGTGTTAGCTTCAAGCCTTAACCTAGTTAATGTTAGCTAGCTTCAAGCCTTAACCTAGTTAACGTTAGCTAGCTTCAAGCCTTAACCTAGTTAACCTTAGCTAGCTTCAAGCCTTAACCTAGTTAACGTTAGCTAGCTTCAAGTCTTAACTTAGTTAACATTAGCTAGCTTCAAGCCTTAACCTAGTTAACGTTAGCTAGCTTCAAGTCTTAACTTAGTTAACCTTAGCTAGCTTCAAGTCTTAACTTAGTTAACCTTAGCTAGCTTCAAGCCTTAACTTAGTTAACATTAGCTAGCTTCAAGCCTTAACTTAGTTAATGTTAGCTAGCTTCAAGCCTTAACCTAGTTAACGTTAGCTAGCTTCAAGCCTTAACCTAGTTAACCTTAGCTAGCTTCAAGCCTTAACCTAGTTAACGTTAGCTAGCTTCAAGTCTTAACTTAGTTAACCTTAGCTAGCTTCAAGCCTTAACCTAGTTAACGTTAGCTAGCTTCAAGTCTTAACTTAGTTAACCTTAGCTAGCTTCAAGTCTTAACTTAGTTAACATTAGCTAGCTTCAAGTCTTAACTTAGTTAACATTAGCTAGCTTCAAGTCTTAACTTAAATCTGTGTCATTCACGCAGGCTGGACGAGGTTTGTTATTGAGCCCTGATGGGAGTTTACTTTTTGTTTTTGTTCCCAGTCGTACTCATCGGAGACTCCGGCGTGGGGAAGAGTAACCTGCTGTCGCGTTTCACGAGGAATGAGTTCAACCTGGAGAGCAAGAGCACCATCGGGGTGGAGTTTGCCACCCGCAGCATCCAGGTGGACGGCAAGACGATAAAGGCTCAGATTTGGGACACAGCTGGACAGGAACGCTACAGAGCCATCACCTCCGCGTGAGTGTTTTCTCTCTGTGTGTGTCTGTGTGTCTGTGTGTGTCTGTGTGTGTCTGTGTGTGTCTGTGTGTGTCTGTGTGTGTCTGTGTGTGTGTGTGTGTGTGTGTGTGTGTGTGTGTGTGTGTGTGTGTGTGTGTGTGTGTGTGTGTGTGTGTGTGTGTGTGTGTGTGTGTGTGTGTGTGTGTGTGTGTGTGTGTGTGTGTGTGTGTGTGTGTGTGTGTGTGTGTGTGTGTGTGTGTGTGTGTGTGTGTGTGTGTGTGTGTGTGTGTGTGTGTGTGTGTGTGTGTGTGGTGTGTGGACGGTATAGTTGCTGCATCCATCTGGTTTATTCTCTCCAGGTATTACCGGGGGGCCGTGGGAGCGCTCCTGGTTTACGACATCGCCAAGCACCTGACCTACGAGAACATCGAGCGCTGGCTGAAGGAGCTGAGGGACCACGCCGACAACAACATCGTCATCATGCAGGTCGGAAACAAGAGCGACCTCCGCCACCTCCGGGCCGTGCCCACCGACGAGGCTCGAGCCTTCGCAGGTAAAAACACCGAGCAGAGTGGGGATGAAATGAGCCGGTCCTGCTCCCGCTGTCGGTAGAATACTTAACGTTTATCTTTCTTCTCCTCCCACATTTAGAAAAGAACAGCATCTCATTTATTGAGACGTCAGCACTGGACTCCACAAATGTAGAGGAGGCATTCAAGAACATTTTAACAGGTAGGAAATGCAAGACTCTGTGCTGTGTCTCATGTACATTTACTCTAAATAAATAAGAAATAGATCTCAGAAGCCTCTGAAATACATTTTCAACATTTACAAGGATTCATGTGACATTGAATTCCAGTAAAAAAAAAAAGAAAACAGCAAAAAATGTCACTTTCTGAAAAATCAAATATCTAATAATAATAATAATATTTTTTTCCATCCAAGTACAGTGCAAAACATCTTTGGTTAAAAAAAAGATGTAATACACAGCGCTGTACCATCAGTGTCTGATTTAATATAGAATATATACAAATCTGTTGATTAACTTACACTTTTATTTGATTTAATATTAGTTTTTAGAAGATTTTTGAATAGATGCTTATTTTAAATATATATTTTTATTTCACGTACCCCCCAGGGGTACACGTATATAGATTTGTGTCTTTATTAAGCAAATCAATGTTTTTGAGAATGAAGGTTTAAAAAAGACAAAAGTTCTAGTTTCATAAGCGAAACTAACAAATCATTTAATTACAAACGATAAATTTGCTCTCAAAATTATTATTTTTTGTTTGCGTAATAAAGACACAAATCTACCTTCATATACACACCCCCGTTTGAGAACCACTGATCTTAGCTAGCTTAATGTTTTGATATTTCCTGCAACACAGCATGTGCACACCGGTGCCACAGCTCATACAGATTACTCATACAGATATAAAAAAAGGAGCTTAAATAAATCAAGCGCATCTCTCTGTTCCCCGGTTCCCCCTCTGCAGAGATCTACCGCATCGTGTCCCAGAAGCAAATCGCGGACCGGTCCGCTCACGACGAGTCTCCGGGCAACAACGTGGTGGACATCAGCGTCCCGCCGACCACCGACGGGCGGACGGGCAACAAGCTGCAGTGCTGCCAGACCGGCCTGTGACGCCGCCGCCGCCCCGGCTCCGCCTCCTCATCACCTCACCTGTGCACTTTTTTCTATTTGTTTCCCGTTGCTCCGCTCACGGCCAACTCCCTTTTCACCCTTTTTCTTTCTGCGTAGAATTCTGTTTTATTTAGAACTTTTGAACTCACTCGTGCTCTTCTTTCTTTCTTTCTTTCTTTTTTGTTTTTGTTGCCATGAATTAAAACTTGGAGAAGCCTTTATGTCCCTCAGTCCACGGAGTCAATGTGAAGGGCGGCCGCTGCCGTCTCGAGGAAGCCTGTGAAGGACTGAAACTCAGCTTTTTGGAAGAAAACATTTCAACGGTTGGCCACTAGATGGTGCTGTGTAAATAAACTACAGGCAGTTACTCCGACCTGGCTGTGCAGTATTATGCGTTTTGCAGCATGGTTCCTCCGACTTTGTTCTGTCATCAGATAAGTTATCATGCCAAAAATGTCGTCATCATGTATTTATTGAAGAATATTTGGCTTAAGCTGTCATTGTTTTACTTTAAATTTGAAAAACTGTATAAATTTCCAATAAAACACTTGACAAAAGTAAACTGTTGATTGGATTTTCTGAAAAATGGGTTTCTTTAATATTTTTTAAGAAAGGAAATGGCTATATTTTAAATTTGACGACTGTAATTGTCCAATTTCAGATCAAGGTTTTACCTGATATCAGTTGTAAAAAAAGATTTCATGAAATAATTTGTCATACAAAAAATATCTCAAAATAACGTGTCATAAAATTATATAAAACATAGTATAAGTATAGTATATAAAGTATATCATGAATAGATTAGTCAAAAAATGTCATTAAGGTATACCAAAGATTGTGAGAAAAATGTAATGAAAAAAACATGTTTAAAACATACTATGACTTTTTTTCTCACAGTATTTTATGTCAAAATATCCCAAAAAGGTCATATAATGTTGAAAATGGTAATTTTAATGTATAGTATGTCAGAAAAAAATCAAAAAGTAAAAGTATAGCTCAATAAAACAAGTCGTAGGATAATATGTCAAAAACTACGTTGAAAAATATATAACGTTGAAAAATATAACAGTTCTTTAAGGGGAGAGAAGTTGATTTTGTAACTTCGCCCGAACAAAGAAAGAAAACTGGAAAATGTCCTTTCCATAAGGGGAACAAATAAAAATAACAATCACACATTCAAATGTTTTTAGTATTTTTGTTCCTTCCTGGAAAGCAAAAATGTGTTCACCGGCGTATGGAATATTTCGGTTCAGAAATCAACCTCCTAAATTAGGAAAAGAGTCATGGGAATTATCATCAACACAAACAACAACAACAAATCACCTGAATTCATGTCCATCCATAAGTTATCATCACGTTTTTATTTGCTTTGCAAACACTTGTCGGCTGGTTGCAGGTCCCAGGATTTTGGTGAAGATGTCGTTCATTTTTCTTTTTAAACACAGCACACCATAAACATTGTAGTATTTCAAAATTGTAAATACTAAAGAATTGCAACATAAATTACAAATAATACATATCAACATACCCTCCCTTCCTCCCAAAAAAAAAAGACATGTAGAAAGATTACAAAACATGTTAAGACAACGTAACACAACAGAAGTAACATTTACAGAGAAAGCAAAGCTTTTAAATCCCTTTCTAGGTTTGAACTGTAATAACTGTGTATATAAAAGTAAGTATTACATTCTGGTTAGATTGTAATACCACTTAGAAACTCTTTGGGGATACGATGCTCTGCAGGGAGCCACAGACGTGTTGCATACTTTGTACGTGACCTCATCATGACCTCATCATGACCTCACATCTTCTGCATTGACCTACAGATCCAGTTGTTGGCTCCGCCCCCTCAGGGCCGCAACAGATCACAATACTTGGTGCAAAGCCTAGTTCAAGACAAACAGTAAACACACGGATGATCGAATTACTCATAAACTCGTGACCCCCCCCCCCCCCTCCCCTGGGTGCATCACAGGGTATAATCCGTTGTTCTGAGATCAGTTTAAAAACACAAACAAACGATTAAAACTGGGGCAGTGTGTAGGCCCCGCCCCCCCCAGGAGCCAGACGTACCGACGTGTTGTGTCAGTGTTGACAAAAGGCCGCAACTCATCATACACCCACTGGTTTACTTGTAATGCCCCACTGTCACCAGTCAGATGGAAATATGACTAAAAGGGCATCATGGAGTCATTTCCGCCCAAACAGCTGAGATGAGACGACCCCGAGCGCAGGGGGGAAAATGGCATTTTGTATGGATGCTCTCTGACACGCCTCCACACAGCCGTTATATTAAGATTGTTTGGTCAAGCCTGATTGTTATAAAGCAAATACTTGTGTATTTCTTTTAAATAAAAAGCATCAATAAACTCAATTATGCATAAAATCCAGACGTACAGTACCGATCGCCTCTACGAAATCTAGAGAAAGTTAACGCAAAGCCCACAGGAAGAACAAACCATGACCAGAAAGTTAATCAACATGAAATCGTTAATCAGAAGTACGATTACTCATAATAAACATTGTTCGGCTGAAGAGAGAAAATCCCCAAAAAGCCAATAATTGTGATTTTGGAACTTAGGTTTAACCACATAATGAATAATAATAATAATAATCAACTAGCAGAGCTTTAGAGGAGTTTAAAGCCTCGCTGCTTCGGGTGCAAAGTTTATATTTTTTGCACTCGACTGCAGTAATAAGTGAAGCGCTCACATAATACTGAACCACTGGCTTTAACACCTGCATCCTCCCAAAGGTCAGTGGGGTTCATTTTAAAATGTAATAACGTTGGTTTAACAATACGGTTGTTCTCAAGCGTCTTTCCATAAAATATAAATTAAGTGCAAATCTGTAAAGCAGGTGAATACTGTGCTGTGTCTTCTCTCCAGACCGATACCGACCCACATGAGTCCGCTCAGTCACATGAAAACATAACGAGGGAGAGTTTTCAGCCCCAAAAGAAACATGGACGTCCATCAGATGGATTTAGAAAAGCACACATGCATCACGTGGCCTCCTTGAAAGAAAGAAAAAACAAAATGAATCCTTCGTGGTGTTTTTGCATAAAGTAAAGTTAAGTACCGCCTCCACAAACACTGCTGGTGGGAAACGAGTAAAACTAAACACCGGAACAGAAGAGTTTTTTTTTTTTAAATGAATCCCGTTTCCCTGATTCCTGGTGTGATTATGGAAACTGCACCATGTGTGGTCGCTTGAGGAAAAGCTAAACTAAACAGAGCCAAATAGCTGTAATTACAGATGTTAGCATCAGCATCAGATCTACTGACAATGCTGAGACCTCTATGAGGACACGGTAAACCTACTGCAGCGGGAATATTACACCTGCTCATTATTTAGTGGTTGAACTTTTGTTTTTAAACCACAACAGAATTTGATAATACCACAAAATAAAAATGCATAAAATAAATCTCCAAAACGATCAGCAGTGCATGCATAACTGTGCTTGTCGGGCGAAGTCTCTTCATGTGCTGCGAAGACCTCCATGTCCACAGTGTTATATTGCACTCTTAACTCTGGCTTTTAATAATAATAATAATAATAATAATAATAATAATAATAATATAAAAATAAAATAAAAATCCTTGAAAGAAGTCCAATAAGTTTCATCTCAAACTGCATTACTGGCATCTGGACGGCGATTAAATAAAAAATAAAATCCTTTGCAGATTAACACGGGACAAGAATTGCTTGAAGGAGCTGCTCGGAGGGCGACGTTGTGCAGAGAATGCAAGGCCTCCGTGGGTTAAGGGCATGCCGGGGTACGACGGGTTCACACACCTCCATCCAGCCGCTACGCCCCCGCGGTCACGTGTGGACCGGCGATGGGTCGATGAAGTGATAATTCAAACGTTTCACAGTCCACTAAACGAGTTAGTTTGGTCATTCTTCTTTCTTTTCTAGGTCACCTGTGATGGCGAGTCTCTGCACGTCTCCATGTGCCGTTTGCATGTGCTCATCTCTGCTGTAATAATAATTAAGTACTGATGGGGCAAAAAGCAGCCATTTGTGCTTTTTCTTTTTGTTCTTCTTCTTAAAGGCTGGCTGGCAGCGGCGTCCTCGTCACCCATCTCCGGTTTGGTTTTCATACTATACTCTCGTTGGCCGACTTCTTCATCAGTTTGGCGGAGAGCAAGGAATGCTGGGAAGAGTTAGACTCTTTGGCTTCAGGGATGAGCAGGCGTACTTTCTGATTGGCTCGTCTCCACTCGGAGTACAGCTGGCAGTGGTAGCGGAAAGACACCTGCACAGGTAAGAGAAGACGGGAGGTCAGGGATGATAAACTAGCATCTAGCATCACTATAGTCTGATCTGCAGGTGATCTCGTGTTTTTACCAGAGTCCACAGGACGTAGATGGTGAAGAGGGCGATGGTGAGCGCTATGAGGCCCACGGCCTGCAGCCAGCTGCCCAGCTGGAGGTGGTCCTGAGCGCCCCTCAGGCACAGCCAGCCGGAGATGGCGGCCAGCGGCGTGATGAAGAGGAAGCACACCATGTCACAGAACAGAGTCCTCTTCTCATTGCGAGGGCCGAGGTCCCGCAGCCACTGTGGGGTAAGGAGGGGGAGACCGAAAAAAACAGGGAGGAGGGTGAATATTTATATGAGAGAGTGAGGCGAAGGAGAGGAGAGTCAATCGAGAAAAGGAAAAGATACACAAAGTAGCAAGCGAGCTGAAAGATGAGGGTAAAAAAAGCTTCTTCTTCTTCTTCTTCTTCACATGACTATACACATGCCGGCTGCAGACGAGGTAAAGGGCATTGACCTTCGTTACCTCTGTGAGAGGCCGGGGCCGGCGCTCGATGCTGAACTCCGTGTGGCAGAGCTCGCAGTAGCTGGTGTTGGAGGACGACAGCCACTTCTCCAGGCAGCTCTTGTGCACCGCGCCCAGCGTGCCGGTGCAGTCGCACGGGGACAGCAGAGCCTCGGCGCCGCCGCCTTCGTGGCAAATGCGGCAGATGGGTCCATCGCTGAGGTGGAAATCAAATATTTTACACGGTTTAAAATGCAGTTATGAACGGATACATATGAGCGATTTCTGCCAGAGGAAGAGAAAGCAACGCATTTAACGTCTTCTTCGACCCGGTCTTACCTTTGTGTGCTCATGGGTTTGAGAACGGACGAGAGCAGCCGTCCGTCTATGGCCGTCACCTGGGTGACATAGAGCGCCGGACACCCGTCGCCGCCCGCCTCCTCCACGCTCTTCCACAGCCCGGGGCTGGTCGCGCAGTCACACAGCGAGCCGGGCAGGTGGCAACAGCCCCCCGTCGTCATGGCCGCGGTGGCCAAACACTGGCCGTGGAGGGGGAGGGGTCGGAGGCCCGAGGTCGACTTTGAGGGGGCGGGGCCGTAAGAGCAAACTCTGCTCTCCACAGGTCGGGCGTGGTTAGTTTCTGCAAGCAAAGAGAGAGAGATTGAGCATTAATGGCTTTCAGTAGCTTTACTTAAAGGGCCAGCGTGCATAGGGAGCAGCTGTTATGTGAGCAGCAGAGCGCACAACCTCAGTACAGCCAGCCGACGCCCGACTTCTGCTCCGAAAGTAGTGTTACTGCAGTAAGAAGGCCTCTGAGCAAAGCTTGCTTTTTGTTTGTTATCATGTCCAACCAAGTCTCGCTCTGAAATCCCTCCAGAGGGTTAGGCCTCATCCACGCTGACGAAATCAGCTAAATATTCAGTTCATTCTGCGCCAAGCACGGCACTTTGATCCAGTCATCCAATCACAATGGAGGAAGGGAAGGACAAATACCACAAAGACCAATCGTCAACATCCTACATGTAGGACACAAGAGCTGAACAACAACAACAACAACAACAATGGGTTGACGGTGCAGAATTGCCCGATATGATTAAATTGCAGTCGGTTCAGTGGCTCAGCTGCAGCACTGTCATCCAATGTTTGACTAATTAAAAAAAGAAATGTCCTCATTAGTCACTTTGACACAAATACATGAGAAAATGGGGTCCAGGTTGAAAAAAATACCAGTTTCCCTTTAAGGCTGCTTCTAAACATAACAATATCCTGTTTAGCTGCTCAAGATGAGTGACATTAAATATATAGCATGAAAGCAATAATAGTCGTTCCCAGCCGTCCAATCATCCCCATTAAAACACGAGGACTTCCTCAATAGAGTCTATCTTTAATTAAACTTAGCGTGATGTTCTGTCTTCCGTGTACACATTAATTAATTTCCTGAGACGTGAAAGTACCAAAAAGGTTATGTACGACGAGACTGTGTCATTTACAAGAAAGCTGTCGGTTTGGAGGAGGGCCAATTTGCCCACAACTTCTGCTAAATTATTATGAAAGCAAGTGTGCTCGTCCGAGGCAGCGAGTGTGATGTGCAGCAGACTGATAAACAGCTGTCTGCCCCCAGATAACCCCGACTGGAGATAACAGGCAGACTGCAGTCGTCCGTCCTGCCGTTTGGGAATTATCCCGCAGTAGACAATAAATATACAGTTATGAGTTATTACATGACCCGAGCTGTAAAAACAAAAAAGTACATCTGACGCGTGTGTACTGTCGGTATTGAAGAAATTATGAGCTTCTCTTTTTTTTTTTCATGGTTTAAATTATATCAAACGCCGACATCCAAGTGTGTGACTGAAGCGCACAAACATCTTATGACACAAGACGGGGTTCACATGCTGAGCCTGCATTTGATCCGCTTCGTACCAGACCAGCTGTTTGCACCTCAGGACTAAACCATAGCATTACACCCAAACCAATAGAGTAAATATATAATCCTATTTACTCGACACCGATGATGTTGTTGTGTTGTTTTTAAGCAGGAGGTTTAACGGGGCAGATGGTGCTGAAATTCTTGTGTTAAATTTTTGTGTGTTAATTTGACAGGATTTTGTGTCTTTATTTTTTATCTCATGAATAATACAAGAATTTACACTCGACGATCATTTTAACACGACACTTATTTTCTACAAATTTACTGAGAACTGCAATAATCAAATATATCCATAGTGAAAATTTTTTGTCTTGTCTGTTATATTAAATATGCAAATCATAAAACTGTAGATGCAACATTAATGGTGTGTAACTAATCTCAAATAACATATAATCTTGCTTACATGGATTATTGAACCCCAAAATGAACAGAGCCAGGAATGTAAATGTTTGGTGAAGCCAAAACCTGAACATAACATTATACAGGTTCCTGGTTAGATGACCTGACCTCTTGACCTATTCAAAGCATTGGAAAACCGTTGTAGTATTACTGCTTGGTGTTATTATTTATGTATACTGATACAGCATTGGGGGCACGATTAAGAGGCACAATCCCTGACCCAGATAAACAAAAGGGAAGCCCCAAAAATAAGTCAACATCTAAAATCAACTGTGATCAGTTGAAAACACATCAAATCATGTGATTTTTAAGCCCAACGCTTCAATTGTACATGTGATTGTAAACTGATGCACTTTTTTTTAATATACTGCATTTATCAGGAAATACGTGCAGATATATTATTCCATGATACATTTTCCACTGTTAAAAGCTGATGTTGACTCACAGCATCCAGCCGGTAAAGCTGTGACACAGACTTTTGTCTGGAACAGGATTGTTTCCCAGTTCTGCATTTATCATAAACAATAAATAAATAAATGAAGATCACATAAGCAGAGAATAGAAACATAAAATAGTGTACGTTAACATAAGTGATAAAATATATCAAAATAATATATAAATTAGACCGCATTTGCAAATTATTAAACTGAATGTAAACAGTAATGTAGTAAATGCATTATCATCACTATAAACAGTTGTGGAAGTACACAGATCTTTTAGCAATACCACAGTCTTGCAAAATCTTACTTGTGTAAAAGCACAAAAGTATTCACATTAAATAATATTAAAATATGAAAAATAAAAATACTCATTATGCAGAATGGCCCATTTCAGTATAAATATATATTTTATCATCGGAATATAATCATTTAATGTTGCAGCTGGTACTGCTAATTTTAACTATTTAATATATTGCTAGGTAGTTTAATATATAACAGTAGTCACGTCATAATGTATTTGTTGATTGTGTTTTCATTAATAATCCAAATGTGCAAGAAACTAGTAACTTAAGATCAGGTAAGTGTAGCCTAAATACTCAGAATAGAAGTACACAGTAGCATAACAAGGAAATACACAAGCAAAGTACAAGTACCTAAGTAGATGCACTTAATTGCATTAATATATATCTCCTAAACACAGATGTACACGCTCGTAAAACAGAAAGTAAAAGTACATAAAATATTATTATCATGTAAAAACAATAATATATATACAGACATAACTATATAAATGATCTGCGTGTAGCTAGCTTTACGTTACAGATACATATTTATGACATTAAAATCAATTATCATAGTTATTTCCGTCTAAACCAGTTTCCATTGTCCAGTAAACGAACTGTCAGTTGGTTACAGATGTTGTTAGCTTACAGCTGTCAGTAGCTAGCTAGCTGACCGTAAACACTAAATAAAGCTTAAAAAGGTGAACTCACTCTGTGTCTTCTTCTTCAAAGTGTGTCACGAAGGAAGGCACGATGTCCACGCGCTCCTCTCTCGTCTCATTTTATATATTTTTTAAAGCTGAATGTGTGAATTAACGCTAACACACTCGCGAGCTAATGATATGCTAACTCAGCGCTGTGCTAATAACTAAGCTAGCAGCGCTCAGACGACAACAGGCAGCTTCCGGTTTCACCGAGCTTTAAATAAACCCTAGAGGCTCATCATCATCATCATCAGCTGTCTGTCTGCCTCTGCGGTGGAGACGAGTGCAAAACACAAAACCGGACGAGTTCATATAGTTCAAATGGGATTGAGGATAACAACAGCTTGTTGCGGAGGGAGGGAGGGGAGAAGAAGGGAGGAGGAGGAAAGGAGGGAGGAATGGAGGAAGGGGAGGGAAAGGGAGGCTCACCGAAAAAAACATCTCACGCGCCAGAAGACGTAAACAGACCTGATCGAGGACTAAATTATTTCTTCTAAGTATTTCCTTGTTTTAAAGCCCTTTTACTTGGAAAGAGCAGGTTCATAAATAGTTTACACATATTATAAATGTATTTTACAAATAACTAGCAAAAAGAGTATTTATTTTAATTACAAAATAAGGTTTTTTGTATTGGCTAATCCAAGGAGTATTGTCTTCTCAAATGCTTTTTCTTAAACGCTGTGCACTTTACCTGTATTATTTTTTTAATAACATTTTTTTTACTTATAGCTGCACACCTTGTAGGGTCTATGCATTTAATCTTTTCTAAATTACTGAAATGAAGAACATCTCTGATCCACGCCTCATGGGACGGAGACTATTGGGTCAAGAAGACCTGAAGTACCCTTGATAATATTAAAAAAAATATTGGACCAATTAAATTAAAACATATGAATCAGTGAGGCAGAAGCTTGTTGATGCCCGTCACCAAAACAGTGTAATATACGTTTTGTACTCATTCAAAATTTTAAATAAATCCTGCAAATTTCCCCAGAAGTAATTAAAAAACTGATTATGTAAAACTACATTTCACCCCGTGTGTTTTTCCAGAGGTAGGCTGTCCAACAGCAGAGAATCCTTTATGCTCTCTGCACAAACATTTCCTCCGACAGGATGAGCAGTCAGTTGACACCTAAGTTGCTAAACAACAGTGTGTATGGAAAACAGCAATGCATTATGGGTCCACTGAATGAGTAATGTATCCCAAAATAAGTCTGTCTCCTACAACAAACAGTCACGTGAGTTAAGTTTATTTAAGCTTCAGTATTTTCTGAAGAATGCAAATGAACAAAAACAAGTTTGCTGCCATTACATTTTTTTGTTGTTGAAGAAATGTGAAGTATCATAATGCTTAAAATCTATAACGCATGAAGCATTCCTCCCAGATGAGTGAATAAGAGGCATTTCAGCCAAGCACACAAACAATTTGCATTTCTGATTTTCAGTTCCATTTTTCCAGCTCGCTCGAGTGAAAGTGTTACATACATACATACAGTATTTATATTGGTTTATTTTCCATTTAAATGTTGTCAGATTACACACTTCCCTTTAACAGATGTCACACTCCAATGAAAACAAAAGGGTGATTGAGTACGTGAGGAAAACGCTGTTTAAAGACAAAGACCGCCACATATAGTGCTTTACAACCAAAAGCGAAATGATGTTTGAGTTAAAAAATAATAATGATTTGTTCCACTGAAATGATTGGACATAAGTGCAAAAGAGATTTTCATTTTCCAGACAGTTTGTTAAAAGAAAGATTTTGACCTCAGCCAAATTTGATCCAGGCTGGTACTATTAAATCACACAAATAATAAATCACACACACACCACAATTTTGAACATTAATTTAGCGTTACAGATCTTTAGCAAATAGCGTGGATTGGTTCGCCAAATACAGCAATGAAATGCACCTTTAGCAGCCTTGAACACGCTTAAATGAGAAAACTCCAAAACAGACCGGATTGCATCCGTATCCTTTGGTATCTCTTGTGCACCAAGACTAAACACACACACACACACACAAATAAAAATCACTTCATTTCTGTCACACTTGCCCATAATAAGTCAGCCAGTCCGGTCCCTGGCTCATGCTAATTTCATGCCACAGTGGGCACGGGGGCTCGGAGAGGGAAGCTAAAATCAAAGAGGCGAATAGAAAATCCAGAGAGAGCAGAGGACACATCAATACTCCAGTGGTACCTTCTTCTCATCTCCTCTACAACCCTCACTGCGTGACAGGCAGAATCAGGTCAACCAGACATGAAATTGGGATTCCACTGTAGCAGCAGATCATGGCGAGAGTCTGTGTCATTGGGAGGTGAAAAAAATAAAAAAAATAAAAAAAAAATAAAAAAAAAAGAGGAGGGGGAACTAACCACTTGAAGCGCTGACACACGAGTCTACCGATCCCTCACCATTCCTTCAACAGGAGCGGCTCAATAGGACCATAAAGGCTAGTTAAATGAGGATCACGAGAGCTTTGCACTCTGTCCTCCTGCGGGCCGTCACATGACACAAATTCTTGTAGACGGGTTCTTCTGAGAATGGAGAATTAGAGGAAAGGAAAAAAAAAACAACAACAAACAAAGTAAAAACAGAAAGAAAAAAAAAGGAATGTCAAGTACAGGAGTCTTGGTGTCACAGACCTGTGAACCCGTGAGGGCATCGTGCTGACAGCAGCATGACAACTGAAGTAAACCAGAGGTGAAGAGATGAACAGACCGACAGAGAGTCAAACGGGAAGAGGAAACGGGAGCGTCACAGGCTTTGGCAGCAGGGCAGTTTGCTGCCCCTCTGGCCGTCGGAGGTCGGGGGGAGGCTTATGTCCACTACATTGTTGCCTGGGGACTCGTCGTGTCCGGATCTGTCCGATATTTGCTTCTGAGACACAATACGGTAGATTTCTGTGAGAGAAAACAGAGACCGTGAGTGAAACTAAATATATTTTCGCGATCGAAGAATGAACTACATGCAAAAAAACAAAATAATAACAATAAATAGTTCTGTCTCAATAAATAAATAGTTTCAAAGTGTTCCTACCTGTGAGGATGTTCTTAAAGGCTTCTTCTACGTTAGTGGAGTCCAAGGCGGAGGTTTCAATAAATGAGATAGCGTTCTTTTCTGAGCAGAAAAAGAGGAGACAAAGTATGTTTTGCACATTTAACCAATTGAAATGTTAACAATGGATGGCTTTGATAATAATCTTTGTATTCAACAAAAAAAAAAAAAAAAAGTGGTTAAGACGAGACACTACAGGCAGTGTTTTTCATGCACTGATCAAGTTTGAGATTATTTTGCTTCTT
Organism: Cottus gobio; assembly: GCA_023566465.1. NCBI lineage: Eukaryota > Metazoa > Chordata > Actinopteri > Perciformes > Cottidae > Cottus > Cottus gobio. The sequence continues at coordinate 4,191,326 of CM042217.1, forward strand.
ACAGACTAGTGGAAAAACCCCTCCAAAATACACATTGAGGTGTATATTTGACTACTTTGTCTATTTGCATCTGTAAATTCACCAACATCTTTCATTGGATATGGCCTCATTGGCATATTTAAACATAAAATCTCAGGAAACCTATAGATTTTTTTTTTTTTTAAAGTAAATCAAGCCAGGAAGTTTTGTTAATCGTTTACCCTATTCACCTGTGGTGTCTTCAAAATGTATGCAATTTTACAGAACATATCTGTAGTATATATGTTCTACTACATATCTGTAGTATATGTAGTAGGCAGTTTTCTCTAACTAAGTCTCAGTGAGAAACCTCGACTTTAGAAGCTCTTACATACAGCTAACGTTCCAGTCCTCTATATTCTGACGGTTTAATGCTGCGTTCATCTTTGGGTTCATAATATCATCCGTAGCCGCACACAGCGTGGTGCATTTCACCGACTTCTCCAGGAACTGTCTGGATGGCTGCCGCTCACTCAATGGCGAATTTCATATCACATAATTTGCGTCTTTGTATATAATCTACTAGTGTGAACATTTTTAGTCCCGTTCAGTGTGAATGGATCTTACAGAGGAGTTCATAGCAATGTTCAAATTTCTGTTCTGTAAATGTATGCAAATTAGAAATGGAATACCTCATTTTAATATTTAAACACAACATGTAGTAATCAACCGTTGACCAATGTTAGATTTTTGTTACCCTTCTCCTGTAGTGTCTCTCCCTAACTGATGTTAATGACATGATTATTTTAAATGCAAAGGCAAAACTTGAATTTACCTGCGAAGGCTCGAGCCTCGTCGGTGGGCACGGCCCGGAGGTGGCGGAGGTCGCTCTTGTTTCCGACCTGCATGATGACGATGTTGTTGTCGGCGTGGTCCCTCAGCTCCTTCAGCCAGCGCTCGATGTTCTCGTAGGTCAGGTGCTTGGCGATGTCGTAAACCAGGAGCGCCCCCACGGCCCCCCGGTAATACCTGGAGAGAATAAACCAGATGGATGCAGCAACTATACCGTCAAAACACACACACACACAGACACACACACACACAGACACACAGACACACAGACACACAGACACACAGACACACAGACACACAGACACACAGACACACAGACACACACAGAGAGAAAACACTCACGCGGAGGTGATGGCTCTGTAGCGTTCCTGTCCAGCTGTGTCCCAAATCTGAGCCTTTATCGTCTTGCCGTCCACCTGGATGCTGCGGGTGGCAAACTCCACCCCGATGGTGCTCTTGCTCTCCAGGTTGAACTCATTCCTCGTGAAACGCGACAGCAGGTTACTCTTCCCCACGCCGGAGTCTCCGATGAGTACGACTGGGAACAAAAAGGCACACAGCACAACAACATTGAAACAGCAGCCCTGCAAAGTATGGTGTGCAATAAAGCACTCATAAATGGCAACCATGCTCAGCATTTCTTCCTCTTATTCAGGTTATGTATTTTTAAAGGAGATGTTACTCAACACAAATAGTGTAACATCAGTTAATAGGTTACGTTTATTTCCCCCCCATTAATCCATTAATTGTGACGTTTAGGTTTCTGGGAGACATTTCCTATGGTGGCTTAGTGGTTTATTGCAAAAATAAACTAAACTACATGGTCATGATCACTGAAATGTGAATTTACTTCTCCTAAACGCAAATATGTGGCATTAAATTATTAACTGAATTTAGCTGCGTTATTAATCTTGAACCATTAACCGCAGACGTGACGTCACCGCCCTGGTTAGGGACCACTGACGTAATAGGCAACTAATAACGTGATAAAGAGAAAGATGTCACGCAGCAGTAACGCTCGTTGTTTGACGACGTCAGCAGGTTAGCTAACCGTGATAAGCAGTCATGTTCGCTTTAACGTCAGCCGACTTTTATTCTAAAATAAAGCGACGGAAGACACCTTGTTGAAGGAGCTCGCCCTTTTTTTATTATTCCAAACGTTCGTCTTCGTGACTTTCCGTCGACACTCGTCTGGAGCGATCGGGTTCCAAGCCGAGGCCGAGCTAGCTTCACATATGTAGCCACTTATTTGCCATCACGTCAAACGTTAGCTAGCTACCTCACGAGCGCCAACTACTATCCCGGGACTCGCGAGGCGGATGTTGCCGACAGCTACACGCGCGTTAAAACCAACGCCTTCGGGCGTCAAACGCACTTAAAATACTGATTTACAGGTTTCGCTCGCGTTATCGATTGTCAACGAGCTAACTTTAGCATTTAACGGCGGCTTAGTGGACTTCCTCACTTCGCTGTCGTCGAACTTCCACTAAAGAGGACGACGCGCCGTCATTCATCCGCCTTTATACGAGAAATTACCTTTGAACAAATAGTCGTATTCGTCGTCTCGGGTTCCCATTTTGGAAGAGTAGTTTTTTGTACTTTTTAAAAGTACTTTTCCTCCACAAACAACAACAGCCCAGCCTACCCGGCAGCTAGTAGGTAGGCACCGCCCTCAAAATGTAGAGGCCGAGCACGTGAGTTTGGGAACCTCGCCGTCGACCAATTGGAGACGTTATCCCATTTACTGACACGTAGATTGACCAGTCATCTGCTTTCTTTTACAGCGCAGCCCAGATCACCATGCAGAGCCGTGTAAAGAAAGAGTCGCGTCAACGGAAGTTCAACTGCTGGAACAATAGGATCCCTTCGATGAATCATTCAGTGCCCCAGTAAACTGAAAGGCCCAGCCCATTGGATTACAACTATGGAAAGTAATACTAGAAGCCAACCACATGTTGACCTTCCAGAAGTGTAAGAGCAAAAAAGGACATTTAAGTAGTATTCTTGGAAATTTGGGGAGCATAAAATGACTTGAAGAGGAATATTTTCCAATTGCACAAATGTTACATGCTTTTGTGTTGCGTACTGGTTTTTTTTCTAAATAATGGCTCTGAGTCGGTCAGTTGATACAACCTATAAGATCTCAATTAGTGGTTGCCATGACATTTTGTACAGACATGCAATTACCTTTAACCCTTTTAAAGTGTCATTTTAGTTCATGACAATTATTTGTAACCTTTAGTACCTTGTACTTAGATTTATGGTTGCAAAAAATCAAGTTGACAACGATCAAAATGACAAACTCAAGTTAAAATGTCAGCATGCGAGCAAGATAAACTGAGACGATGAACAAGGAGAACATTATCCCGACATAGCATCAACATGTAAACATCATACTCGTTGACATGTTTGTATAATAAGGTTAGCATTTAGCTCAAATTAATAAAACCCATGTCCAAGTGCAGCCTCATAGAGCCGCTGGCATGGCCGTAAACATAGTCCACTGGAGGGAACGGAAATTACGCGACTCTCATTATACGGCTCTAATCGAGACGCAAATGTTCTCCCAACTTTCACGCCGTGTCCTCCTGTAGTTGAGCAACATCCCAGTCCATGGCAACGTGAAAATATTTTCGAGCATGCCAAGCCGACTGTTTCACAATGTTTATGAACAAGCCGACTGTTTCACAATGTTTATGAACAAGCCGACTGTTTCACAATGTTTATGAACAAGCCGACTGTTTCACAACGTTTATTAAAGGGCGAGGTCACCATCAGTCACATCAATCACATTATGCAATCATAATCATTATCACCTGTTCTACTCATCACCTGCAACTTTAATACCTTTTAATATAATTTTACTTACCGTTTTGTTTTTTGACACTTGATGGTGTTGATAGTCATTTTATCCCTGCAGGATCTGCCCGCCGTAGACAGGTCACAATATTCGCATCCGTCAATACACATTACATTAACGCAGCTATGGGAATATGTCTCTGTATTACATATTATTTTTACTGCACCGCTCGTACTTTTTTATATTTCTTATATTTAACATTTTGTTGTTGTATTTTTTTTATATATTTCTACTCAAATGTTTCCATCCTATATTTATGTTTATTTTATATTTAATTGCATTAAATTCATATGATATTTATGTAACACACCATTACACCAAAGCAAATCCCTTATATGTGAAACCCTACTTGGCAATAAACCAGAGATTCTGAGTCTTTCTAAATTAAATGATCAATTCCACAGTAATCAATAAAAAAAATATGATAGGACATTATCTCCATGAACAACAATTCATAGAACTGCTTTATTTTGTATTCATTCTGATTGAGTCCAAACACACACACACATACAGCCATCTATTTATCCTCACGTATAAATAGATGAATATACACAGATATACATAAATACACATTTCTGATATGCATATTCATTTTTGAAATCATGCTATGTCTCTGTAAAGGACTCTCCTTATTGGATGAGGGCACACAGCGATTTGAAAACACGTACACAACACAGCTGGAAAAAACCTTATTGATTTGCATGTACAGTAAAACCCATAAATCCTTCGATGCTGGATGTGAGAAGCAGCTGTGGTTTACAGACCATAATATACAGCAGCTGCATCTCAACAAACACACACCGAAGAGCACGGTTCAGGAAATCATGTCGATCGCGATCTCTTCTTGCCCAGCAGCAAAAATAAAACCAAATAAAAATAATATTCTCCGATTCAAATGGAAAATATATTTGTATATCTTTATATATGTATTTATACTTTTATGTACACATTCTCAGGAGCACAACTATGAGAAAGAAAAAATAAATACAACAGCACGAGTGAAAAAAAGAAGAAAGAAATATATATATATATATATTAATATATATATAGGCCTACATGTAAAATGTCTCGATAAGGCAATAAAAATGAACATAAAAGCTAGACTGTACAAAATATTGCTGCTATGGTCTCCATCTGATGAACAACAGCAAACTGATTACACACTGGCCACCGCACGTCATGGGAACGATCTTTTTTAAATTATTACTATAATTATTGTCTTTACAATGTGCCCTTCCTTCCACACTAACACACAGAAACGCACCAACCGACTGAAGATACAGTTTCTGAAGTTTAATTAAAAAAAAAAAAATGTGTTGAACTTTAACTTAAGTCTTACTAGAGAGTCCTTAAGATGTCAGCCACAGAGAGACTACAGTAAACACTAACCCTACAATGACTGTGATTGACTGCACCAACACACACACACACATACACACACACACACACAGACGCACTTGATAACCTTCAAAATAAAAGAACAAAAGAAGAATCGCCGCCCCTCCATCAGCCTGTGTGAGCAGAAACGAAGGTTTAATTTGGCCTCTATCACTATAGTTCATCTGCAGGTCCTCTGGAGAAGTGCAAACAACATTCAACCCACCAGGTTCATTCAAATATACAGAGAACGGGTACGATATCCACTGCAAACACTACGACGGATGCTCTACATCTACAAACGTTTGAAAGGTCCAGTCGATGGCTTCGTTACTGTGAGGAGGCGACTGTTACCGACGATGCAGGTTTCTTTTTTTTTTTTTTATTCCACGGGAAAAAAATATGTTCATAAATGTGAATTTCTGTTGTTGCAAATGAGTTGTGTGCATCTGTCCAAGAAAAAGGGCAACACTGGAAGACATTGCAATGACGTGAAGGTTGCTTTGTAATGACGGACAATGTCTGCTGCCCTCAGTGTTGCGATGGATGCTTTCTGTTGAGGAGGCGAGAGACGTTTCCACGCTGACTTTACACGAGAATACAAAAAAAACTAAATAAAACAACGAAAAAGCTGCAGGGATTGATGAATAGAAAAGAAAAAAAAAAGTTCTTTGGATGCAAATTAAAAAACATTTAAGCAGAGTGAAAAAGTACCAGAAAAAAATTAGAATAAAATACAAATAGATGAATAAATAAAAGCTCACAGTAGTAAAATATAAGCTCAGAAATAAAAAAAAAGTTTGCTATAAATAATAAATGCCGACAAATGTAACAACTATATATATATTCACTGAAGGAAATGACGCGTTTTAATTCTGTCGTCTAGAAACTAAACTGCATATATTCACTACTGGACCGATGGTTATTATTGTGACTCTAGTTCTACGAGCACGAGCAGAGCCCTCACTCAGCACACTGGAATCCACACGAGGCCGCGCTCAGGGCATATTTGGGATATTGACCTAAAGATAAAGAGATATTTTGAAGGTTATCATCTAAACCTTTGTGTTTTTTATTTTTTATAACCAGTTGTTGAAAGAAAGCTTGACGCCAACTGGTTTCAGGCCCTTTTAAAAAGGAATGAACGCACACTGCCATCAAAGTAAAGTCTTACGTTCCCCTTGGAGATTTTTAAACCTCATTATCTGATTTTATATGATATTTATTTCTTTTTTTTATTGACGTTTATTGTGTCGTTGTTTTCCTTTTGTTTTTCTGAATGAGTTTTTCTGAATGAGTTCTTGCATCTCTTGGGAAAGACATCTCATTCTTAATGATATAATTTATTTTTTATAAATTAGCTAAAGTTCATTCACAAATACGTTTATTCTCCCTCTCTCTTCATCTCCTACAGTTTTAACCAGCTGGCAGTGGGCGTTCAATCTTTCCGTCAACCAACCATATCTTGCCGGGTATCTCCGCGAGCCAATCGTATCGCTGCGTTTCAAACCGCTCTCCCCTCTGCTGCTGCCGGTCATCGTTTCAGTAAAAAATCAACTAGACCCTCCAGCTCTCCTCACATCCGGGGTTTCCTTCCAACATCCAAAGCCTCCATCCTCATCACAAGCCTCCTCCTCTTCATCACCAGTAATCTACCGGCCTGGTCGGTGCTCATTAATACGTTCATCTCCCTCTCAGATGAAGTCTTTTCTTGCAGATTCCAGTGTGCTGCTCTGCAGGAACTAGAAACATGCCGAACAGTGCCTGTAAAAAGTTTTCACCCCATTTCATCGTCTCATGACATTGAATCAAAAGAGGATTTAACGTGGCCGTGAAAACTGAACACCTTTCATATGCACGGTTTTAAAACGGTCTTTCCATGTATGCCGAACACATAAGACTACAGCCGTGTACGCACTACTGTATGTCACACATACACATTATTATTACATTTATATACTTTTCGTCAAGGGTGAAAAGGCAGGGATGGTTGGAAAATCAGTGACGTTCATCACCGTCAGGATTTTTGTAACTTTTTTTTTTTCTCCATCTCTGGTAACGCGAGTCCCTCCCTCCCTCCCCCCCCCCCCCCTCCTCCTCCCCCCACCTCCTCCTCCCTCATCAGTGTTCAGTTTCTGTATGTTTCAAATCCTGGTCCAGACGGAGGTCCTGCTGCTGCCGCTGAGGTCCAGACCGCCGAGTCGTCTTCTCCTCCGCTGAGACGTTCACTCCTCTCTGCCGGAGATCAGGGTTTACTGTTGGAGACAGACGGGGGGGAGGGGGGGGATTAGGCAGCGTGCACACAGCAGCAACATTTATTTTATTTTATTTCCCCCACGGTCGTGCATTACTTGCCGAAACACAGCAAACACACACACACACACACACCGCTGAGCAAGTGAAAACCAGGCACAGTGAGGATGCTTTCATGTACCTACATTTAATCTGAGAGAGCCTACGATGCTGTGGTTTCAGTGGAATATCTTGGATCGACTAACGCTGTTAAGAAAGACATTTAGTGAAATATTTTTTATTAATCTGGATCAGCTACATAATTCAAAAAGTGGAGAATTATTTTAAACCAGAAGCTGTAGGAGCGCAGTCACCTTCATCCAGTATGAAGCGTCACATTTATATGGAGCAGGGATTAAGTTAATTTAAATGTTCACATTTAAATGTCCACGCAACGTGAACTTGCTGAAATGACTCCAGAAGGAACGTCGGGACAAAACATGCTTTGGGACATCCCCTCGTTATTGAGATGACAGATCAGATGAGCCGTGAGGGGGAACAGGGTGGATGGATGATGACGCCTCATCAGAGTGAACGCTGCTCCGCTACGCAGCCGACCAGCAGCCAAAACCCTCCACAGGAAACCAGCCAGCCAGCGTTTAACATATAAAATCACTGAAAATAAACTCCTCCAGTCAACTTAAAAAAAATGCTTATAATTAATATATTATCGCCCGGAAAATAATCACACAAAGTGCTTGAGATTGACTGAACAGATGTCTGCGTTCTCTCGGAGCAGCTTGGTGATGGAGGGGCCGGTCGTGGACTAAATGAGGGGGTGAAAGCCGTAATGTGGAGGTGGGGTTCGGGATGCAGTGCAAGCCGGTGCTCTCTGGCGTTCACCTTTTTTTTCTCTCCCCACATTTACTGCAACAACTAGATCCTTTCCACCCTTCTGAAGATCGCACACAAATTTAATTTGATTCCATTTTTATTCCTCGTCATTTTAGTCCAATGCGTCTCACTTACTGTCTCTCTCTCCCAATCCCCATCTGGCAGGGCCTTAGACTCTGAGCCATAGTGTAGAGGAGAGTACACCCAGGTGTTGTCGTCTTGAGGCTGTTATTACACCCCCAGCGCAGCAGAGGGGGCCAGAGGGACAGAGGAGAGGCCAGAGGCACAGAGACAAGCAGCAGGGGCAGGCAGGAGACAGACAGGGGAGATCACAGGAGAAGAAAAAGACAAGACAGGAAATGAAAATTAGGGATGCATATAGGAGGAAATGTTGCTGAGAGACATCGGAAAGTGTGAATTTTGACATCAAAGTTGGTGTAAAAAAAAAGGATGTGTTTAATCCTTTTGGCAGTTTCACAGAGATGAAAACAAAAATGTGGAAAACAACGAGTCGTAGCGGATACAAAGAGAGTGTTGTTGAAGCTCGATGGGTTTAAATATAAAAAGTGTTTTGTTTCCCTCCCCCCCCCGCCAATGGGACTAACTCCCGGGAAGCAAAGCGAGGGAGTGCAGAGCGAGGGATGAGTCGCTGCATCGGCCAAACGGGAGAGGATGAGGGAGCCGGGGGAAGGAGGTGGGAATGGGAGGAGAGCCAGGATGCCGGGGCGGTCAGACACAGAGAGCATCCTCAGAACAGGACGGGTTGAGTTGGTTTCCTTTCCAACAGGCAAGAGGCTCTTTACATAATGTACTGTACAGCTTCTGCAGGTTCCTTTGCTACTGCGGAGTGTACCGGCCCTTTAAGAGAGGGGAGCAGCTGCAACACACACACACACACACACACACTCCCTCTCAGAGCTCAGCATGTTGGAGCTACCACGCTATCCATACAGGTGCAGGATGAGGGAGGCTGTCAGTGAGTGAGGAAACAAATGGAGATTCAAAAGCAGATGAAACAGGCGGTCAGATACGATGCTTTTTGTCGACCTGCCTCCTCACACGATGTCTTCACGATGTGGAGAGCAGGTTTTTAGTTTCAACACAATCACAAAAAAAACAAAAACATTCATGTGTTCCATCAAAACCAACAACAGCGTTGAACTCGGGACTAATCTAGTCTGGGACCACCTACAGGACCAGCACCCCCCGAACCCACTTACTGGCCAACTGGACTGGCATTTCCTCCTCAGCCGGAGAGGAGAGACCACCCAGGTCCTCCCATCAGGAAACTGACCACGGACACGGAAGAAAGAAGGTGGAGAGAGAGAGAGAGAGAGAGAGAAACAACAGAAGCACGCTGAGGTGAAAATGGAAAATGTGTGAAACGCAGCGGAGGAGCACGGAGGTGACGGACAGGTGAACCAGTTTCATCAGGACCAGACAATCACTGAGAGGGGGGGAGGAAGATGTTGAGGCCGTGGGAAGGTGAGAATGATTTAGGAGCAGAGGGGTGGAAGTGTGTGAACGGAGGAGGAGGAGGAGGACGGAGAGAAGATGAAAGAAGAGAGACAATCAGACGTGGAGGACGGAGGTGAAGGAGAGCGGAAAGTGAACGTGGAGGCCGTTGATGGTGGCTGAATAATTTAGTCAGGAGCCACTCTGGGAAAACTGTGAAGGGACAACACACACACACACACACACACACACACACACACACACATATGCACGGGCACACACACACACACACACACACACACACACACACACACACACACACACACACACACACACACACCCTCTGTGTCTGGAGCAATCACTTCAATCTCACAGCTAAATTACCTTTTACCCGATATGCCGCCTTCTCTTTAAAAATTTAAACACATTCCCTGAAACTGTTTAACTTTGCAATCATGTTTAAACTGTGAACACTGTTCTTTTAATATCGCATTTATACTATATATTGTAGCATTATTTACAGAATTAACAATTTATTTTACAGTCTTTTATATATATATATATATATATATATATATATATATATATACGTAGTCCTTTATTATTATTTTTTCTTAGAGCAACTTTAACGTACAAAAGAAAATACTTAAAATCTTAAAATTGCAGAAAAGAATTTCAATATTTAAAATATATTTAAAATTGTGAATTGTGAAATTGTGACTTTTTTGAGAATAACTAAATACTAACTAATAAATAAGGTAATCATAAATTATAAGGTTCCCCTGCATAAATAAAGGATAAATACATAAAACATAGTTTTATTGTTCCTGTATTTATTTTTATTTTCCAACCAAAAGCACTTTTTCAAACCACTTCTCACTAACTGAGAGGGGCTTGTCGGCCATTAGGATTTCTCGTGCCCCATGACCGGGTGTTTGATTCCTGACAGGAGACACCCGGCGGGAGCGTTTCTATCTGTGACTGTGATCACTGGCTCCGCTCTGCACCCGACACTCATGCATTCATTCATCGCTGTGCTTTTGGGCCGATTCGGACCCACAAACGCAACACAACGCTGTGTGATGGCGAGCAGCTGCTTTTCAGTGGGACGGCTGCGATCCTGCAGACTGAACACACGCAAACTGATGAAAAGCTATTCAGTGTGTTAGCGGTCACATGGAGGGGTGCAGGGTGCTGCTGTCGGCCAAACAGGAAGTTAGCATCTCGCTGGTTCCCTCGACTGAACTGGATTTTTCCATTGGATTTTGGATTATTGCATAAAATAATCTCTGTGGCAAACGAAAGTTGATGAAACTCACAAATTAACGCCATTTGTTATGATTTTTGAAGAACGTTAATCGTCAGAAAAAAAGAAAAGAAACATAAGCTAACTTTGGGCTGTAAGGGAACGACACCACGGTCACATGACCCACTAATCTCAAGAAGATCTAGAGAGATGAGGTTCAGTAGTCTGGTTACAAACGGCCCTTTTAGAGAAACAATTATAAATTCACAAGAGGGAAACATATACCGATGTATTTTATACCGTAGAGCGAAATGTTACGATCTCTAAAACCTTCGTTAGCCACAGAACTTATTTCACACATTTGACAAACCCATTGACTTCTAGATGAGGGGAAAGCGGACTCATCTCCGGGTTTTAGGACTCATTCCTGCAGCACTCGGTTAGACCAGAACCCCAAAATGACGTCGACATGTCATCATCACTCTGCACACTGCATCACACTGTGCATCACACTGTGCATCACACTGTGCATCACACTGTGCATCACACTGTGCATCACACACTGCATCACACTGTGCATCACACTGTGCAACACACACTGCATCACACTGTGCATCACACTGTGCATCACACTGTGCATCACACACTGCATCACACTGTGCATCACACTGTGCATCACACACTGCATCACACTGTGCATCACACTGTGCAACACACACTGCATCACACTGTGCATCACACTGTGCAACACACTGTGCATCACACTGTGCAACACACTGTGCATCACACTGTGCAACACACTGTGCAACACACACTGTGCATCACACACTGCATCACACTGTGCATCACACACTGCAACACACACTGCATCACACTGTGCATCACACTGTGCAACACACACTGTGCATCACACTGTGCATCACACTGTGCAACACACACTGCATCACACTGTGCATCACACTGTGCATCACACTGTGCAACACACTGTGCAACACACACTGCATCACACTGTGCATCACACTGTGCAACCCACACTGCATCACACTGTGCATCACACTGTGCATCACACTGTGCAACACACACTGCATCACACACTGCATCACACTGTGCATCACACTGTGCAACACACACTGCATCACACTGTGCAACACACACTGCATCACACTGTGCATCACACTGTGCATCACACTGTGCATCACACTGTGCATCACACTGTGCATCACACTGTGCATCACACTGTGCATCACACTGTGCAACACACTGTGCAACACACTGTGCAACACACACTGCATCACACTGTGCATCACACTGTGCATCACACTGTGCATCACACACTGCATCACACTGTGCATCACACTGTGCATCACACTGTGCAACACACACTGCATCACACTGTGCATCACACTGTGCATCACACTGTGCATCACACTGTGCAACACACTGTGCAACACACTGTGCATCACACTGTGCATCACACTGTGCAACACACTGTGCAACACACACTGCATCACACTGTGCAACACACACTGCATCACACTGTGCATCACACTGTGCATCACACTGTGCATCACACTGTGCATCACACTGTGCAACACACACTGCATCACACTGTGCATCACACTGTGCAACACACACTGCATCACACTGTGCATCACACTGTGCAACACACACTGCATCACACTGTGCAACACACACTGCATCACACTGTGCATCACACTGTGCATCACACTGTGCATCACACTGTGCATCACACTGTGCAACACACACTGCATCACACTGTGCAACACACACTGCATCACACTGTGCATCACACTGTGCATCACACTGTGCAACACACACTGCATCACACACTGCATCACACACTGCATCACACTGTGCATCACACTGTGCAACACACTGTGCATCACACTGTGCATCACACTGTGCAACACACACTGCATCACACACTGCATCACACACTGCATCACACTGTGCATCACACTGTGCATCACACTGTGCAACACACACTGCATCACACACTGCAACACACACTGCATCACACACTGCATCACACTGTGCATCACACTGTGCATCACACTGTGCATCACACTGTGCAACACACACTGCAACACACACTGCATCACACTGTGCATCACACTGTGCATCACACTGTGCATCACACTGTGCAACACACACTGCATCACACTGTGCATCACACTGTGCATCACACTGTGCATCACACTGTGCAACACACACTGCATCACACTGTGCATCACACTGTGCATCACACTGTGCATCACACTGTGCATCACACTGTGCATCACACTGTGCAACACACTGTGCATCACACTGTGCAACACACACTGCATCACACTGTGCATCACACTGTGCATCACACTGTGCATCACACTGTGCAACACACTGTGCAACACACAGTTTTTGGGAAATGCGCTTATCCGCTTTCTTGCCGCGAGTGAGACTCTCTGCAAGAAAGCCAATGAGCCTCCACGAAAAGTCGAACTGGTCCTTTAACCACTCTGCAAGCAACAACCGCACACGCTGCCATCCCATACCAGCCAGAGCGCTGCTCCCCTCCCTGCGGTGCTTCTGTCAGCGCCTCTGTGGAGATCACATCGCTCAGTCCTCGACTTTGTCATCGAGAATACATTGTTTGTTATAAACATATTCTAGACACGTTGGAGCTGATTGAATATTAAAGATGACTTGATGGCTAAAGAAAGAAAGGTGATTGGAGCTGTGCTTACATTAGTGTTAACAGGGATTTAGAATAATCTAAAAGTATGAATGAATGTGTGTGTGTGTGTGTGGAGAGGTGGACTCACAAAGTAGATATCGCTGATTGGCACGTCGTCTTCATCATCCACTGAAGCCTGGCTGGTGCAGCCGGAGCCGGACACCTGGCTGGCCCGGTCTGCATCCACCACCACCAACTTGGGACTGAACGGGGCTTCATTGGGTCCCCCGGGGGAGGAGGAGGAGGAGGGGGGAGCATCCGGGGCCGCCGAGGATGAGGAGGAGGCCGCTGCTGCTTCAGGTGCGGACGAAGAGCCGGAGGGTGCAGCGTCTGTAGCGTCTGCAGCAGCTGCCTCCTGAACTTCACTGTTAAAGGTACGAATGAGACAAACTGAGTTACACAACTGAGTTGTACAATTAACAACAACAATAACGAACCTCCTGTTTGCATCTGTACATTTCACTTCACATCTTTGCCTTTTGTCTGGTGTAGAGAAAGATGTAGTGATACAAAAGCTTGGTGTAGGTCTCTAACACTAACACACACACACACCTACACACACAGACACACACACACAGCACTTGCCAACATTGAGAGACATTAATTGGGTCACTTGCCATAAGCCACTTTCCTGCAGCAGGGCAGAGGAACTGGACCGAGCTATTAGTGAAAAGCTCTGGCTAAAACTCAACAGATGTATGTGTGTGTGTGTGTGTGTGTGTGTGTGTGTGTGTGTGTGTGTGTGTGTGTGTGTGTGTGTGTGTGTGTGTGTGTGTGCGCGTGCGTGCGTGCGTGTGTGTGGTTTAGCTGCCTAAGCTCAAATATTTGCCAGCTGGCCGTGTGCTGCCACAATCCTTAATTGTTCCTGGCCAGATCATCAACTATTAGAAAGGATTTAGACGCATCCGCATCTCTTTCTCAGCTCCGTGTTGGAGCTGAGCTCCACCAGAGCAGTGGGTTGGCCACGCAGGCTGTTTGTCAATCAATTGTGTTGTTTTTGTTGCATGTTTTGTGTCTGCCGTAAGCAAAATGTATCTGGTTTCCTGTTTGAGATAAGATGCTTTTATTTTGAAGGCGAAAAACGGAGGACGCATGGTGCGCAGTTTAATGTATAAAGCTACGATATAAACGGTCTATTTGAGATATAAATGAGATAAATAAACAATATTAGCACTCCCCCGAAGAGGCACCAGCTCTTCCGTTGGTTTTGGAACAATTAAAACATTTAAAATCATCAAAGTGCGAGACCATCTGTCGGAGGGGAATGCCACACTCTCTATTTCCACCATCTCTCATTTCATCTTGTGCTGTGTCTCTAACGCTGCTCTCTTTCTTGACATTTGTCTTTTACTCATTCACAAGAACACTATTTCTGTCTTTCTCACCCTCCTCTTCCAATCAGTCCTCCCGTTTCCTTTCTTTTCCGCTCCATCTCTCCTCTTCACATCAGTCCAACCAGCTCTCCAGCAGCAGGTGAGTTAGTGGCCTCCCCCCTCCCCTCCCCCCTCCTCCCCCTCCAGCTCCTTCCAGACCCCCGGGCCATATGTCTAGCCACTGCCTCCTCGGCATCAGACCCAATTATTCACTTGATCCTCGCTGACCCGACCCCGGCGTGGATGTGAGTCCCCGTCTGTTTGAATGTAGTTTGTTTAATGCGGCTTACACTCAAGGATGCGGCCGAATCGTCTTTTCTGCTTCGGGAGGTTCCCGACTGAGAGAAATTAATTATTGAGTGGCAGCCATGTGCGAGCTGGTTGAATATCTAAATGGGAAGGAAAAGGGGAGCGTCGATGCTTCCTTTGTTATCTCCTGCAGCATAGGGTGCACTGCACTATCGGTGAAGTGAGGATGGGAGATAATCGCATCCCATAAATCCTTGCAACATTCAAAGCGCCCCACCGTTGGGTTATGTTGAGAAATATCAAATGCTCTATGTTAATGTTTTATATTCATGATGTTAATGTTTTATATTCATTTGCTTTGTGCGGTTTTTATATTCATTTACTTATGCCAGACCTCTTACACAAGCAGAACTATGTCCGTTGGGCAGGGAGCCCACCAGAGAAAGAACCTTCATAGAGGCAAATAAGGAGATGAACAAACACATCTGAAATTCCTCTTATGATGAGCAAATCCTCTTGTTATGTTGAAATGGAATTTTGCAAAGTTCAAGGACTAAGAACTGTCTTGCTGAATAACAGAATGTGAGAAGGGGGAGAACTGTGCTTCCCCGAGAGTAGACAAAGAGCGGCGGTCACGTTGACATGTCTCAAGGAAACGATCTGCATGTGATGTGGGCGTATGTGGGTGTGTAAACTCTCTGTGTAAGAAATCTAATAAAAGACGTAGGCACGAGAGGGAGGGGAGATATTCCGTTTGCGAGGCTTTGACTACGGAGTCTTTGCAAGAAACGATTATCTCCTTCAGCTGAAGCTTGGTAACTTGTATACTTGGTCTTGTGTCTTATTGTCCATTACAGAGAACCTGAAGAAGTTCGTACGTGGGTGTGCACGTAAGAAGCGCATCAATTGGGGGCTCGTCCGGGATTCATTTAAAGACGGCTTCTTCACGAATTGGTGGTCTCTTGGTCCAAAGGTGAAAAGACTCGTTGAACATCTGACGTCATAAGAAAGGGTGAGCAGACCATTCTTCTGCATTGAATACAGCTACATTTAAGGGTGTTCAACGTCTTAGTAACCCGCAGACTGCTAAAATAAATGTATTTTCATTTCTGAGTGGACAATAAGAATTATTGTAATCACTAAAGAGGTCTGGGACCTCAGCGGTCCCACCGTGTAAAGTCTGAGTTTGGCAACTCCGCCTATTTCCTGACGAGGGATAAGGTTTTGCTGGGTCGTAAAAAACCCAAAGAAGTAGGGCTCCTTTAAACCCTAATCCCCTAAACTCTAACCCTAATCCCCTAAACCCTAATCCCCCTAACCTGGGACCGCTCATAAATAGAAAAGGTCTGGGACCTGACGGTCTGGGACCGGTCATAAATAAAAAGTAAAAAAGCATGAATGAGATGTGTATGATTGCTGAAAGACAACAATTGAAGCAGCAGTACTGACCGAAACCTCACGGTGTAAACAAAAAGCAGTAGTCTGTTGAAGTAGATTGTGGCCATTCAGATAATAAAGCTCTGCTGATAACCATAAAAGTGTTCTTGGCAATCTGATAACATTCTTAGAAAGTTGTGGCAGTTTAATAAAGTCCCTTAAACTAGTTTTGCAATTTAAAAAAAAAAAAAAATCCCTGGCAGTTTGATTAAATTCAAAGATAGAAGAAGAAAAAGCAGAGCAAGCGAGAGAAAAAGGGAAAGTTTTTACCGGGTGTCATCCCAATCTCCCAGGAGCACAACAGCAGTGGTACAGGACAGCCGTCTTAAGCGGGGTTCCTGAAAAGGTGCGTGTGGCGATAGAAGAAAATCCAGACATGGCCGCAGCTGATTCCACTAAATGGGAACGACACATAATTTTTCATATGACACGTGCACAAGACACTATAGACACTGAAGAAGCAGACCTTAAAGAGCTCCAGGCTCAACTGCTCAAGTTACAATTAGCTGAGGCCAAACAAAAGGTCAATGAGGGAAAGAAAGACAAAGATAAAAAGGGAAAGCATGTCATGGCTATGACTGCCAACTCCCCACAAGGGGACGCTGATCTTTTCCCAACTCCTGATTGGGCCCCACTAAGCCCGATGCAGCCACCTGTCCAGTACTATCAGGCACCACCTCAGCAATGGCAGACACGAAACAACTATAACGGGGGAAGGGGCAGAGGGAGACAAGGGAGGGGGCGGGGAGGTCCGCCCCGGGGAGGAGCTTTCGGTGCCTGCTTTAACTGTGGTCAGATGGGTCACTGGCAAAGAGAGTGTCCGCAGAACGGGGGTCGGCAGCAAGGGGGCAGGGGACACCAGCAGGAAGGGCAACAATCACAAGGCCCCCCTCAAGGTCAGCAAGGCCCCCCACAGTTCAAGGGGAGGGAAACGCACCTCTCACCGCACAAGCTTGTAACTGGTCGAGCAATGCCAGGCCCACCCAGAGATGGAGGTCATATGTCATCCCTGGATGAATGTCAGATTGAGATGATTGACTATATGCGCAAACTAACATCTCTGGTCTCAGCCCTATCTAACCAGGTGGAAGGCTTGAGAGAAGGAGCCAGAGAAAGAAGAACCGAGGGTCAAAGTAGGTGACTGGGTCAGGGTTAAGGTTCACAAACGCAAGTGGACTGACCCCAGGTGGACTGGACCGTACGAAGTGAAGGAGGTTACGTCACACTCGGTCCAGGTCAGGGGAAAAACAGGAGCCCCCTGGCATCACCTGACACATTGTGCCCCAGCTCCTAGCCCAAACAGAACACTCTAGGAAGTGCGTGCTGATTTAGCACAGAATATCAATTAGACAATGGAGGATTCATTTCCTCACTAAGAACAGAAGTGTGTTGTTTGCTTCAAAAGCGTTGTATATGTCTCGGCTGCGACAAAATGGTGTGCTTTGTTTAAATCTACATGTATGTGTCATAGAAGAATCATAGATAATGTTAAATAGTTTGAAAAGTGTATGAATGCAACCACACACTGAACTTAACAATTTGGTGAACCTTACGTGATCTTTGTGGTGAGTTGTTGTTAAAGAATAGTGATTTGAACAAAGGACCAGACTTTCCTCTGGGACCCCTGGGATGATCCCCCCTCCCTGCTCACATGAGGCCTCACTAAAAAGGTAATGACAAGGACCTGTTGATAACCAAACCTTGTTTAGGTAGACATAGGACAATTTAGATGTGAGCAGGGGGGGATGGTCTGACGAGGTAATAAATTATTAGTGTAAAATGACATAAGGATAATGTTCAATAATGAAAGTGGTGCAGTATTATAGAATTGTAGACAGAGATGCTGAACTGCTGATACGCGTGGTAAATAGTGCACTGTACTAATTGTTGTGTGTTGTATCTGTTGTACAGGGTGATTACCTGTTGTGTGTCTTATGTGTGGAAGTGCTGTTTATTGCTAAAACTTTAAAATAAGTGATATAGGCTCTGAGAGAAGGAGCCTTCCTCTGATTTATACGGTTAAAAGGATTTATGGAGTTTCCTCAGAAGTCAGGGTGAATAAACCATAAAAGGGTTAAATGGTACTATACTATAAGTAATGCAGAAATTATATTTGGAAAAGGAGATAGAGGGAAAATTATTAATCATGATTAATGGGAGTTGGCCCTCCACTGACGATGCTCTCACACAGTTATGATTGACATATAATTTTTATTTAAGACTCAAAATGTTAAGCCGGGCAAAGTGAGCTTTTAAAAAAAATAGAGAAAACTAAAATAAAACTACGTTGGTAGTGTTGTGCGATATAAACTTTGAATTAGATTAAAAGTATGTGTAAAAGTTGGAGCAGGGTCAAGCATGTGCAGCCAGTCTACTAAGTCTTATCGTAGGGATAAGAGGTATGTGGGAGGAGGACAGACAAACTGTCCAACAATGGGAAGAATGGATTCCTGAGACAGGCAGTTTCAGCTGCAACAACTGAAGCAGCTCGGAGTGTGTGTGGAGCGGAGAGAGGAGGGGCAGCAGAAAGTAAGGAAAAAATTAATTAAAAGAATGAGATTAATAATAAATAACATTAATGTGAATGGATGGAAAAAGAATGCACTGCTAAACTGTGTCCTTCTTTGTCCGAGGTACATGGTCACGAGGATCCTGATCTGGACTCCGTGCCGCCGCCATGTGCTCTAAAGGGGGAAGCCGTCCAACCACCAGTCCGAAGAGGAAAAGAACCGACCCTTCACACGGAAAGCTGAGCTGGAACCATGCCAGGACACACCCAGAGCCTGCTTGCCCCTCTCCGAACCCCAGGATGAGATAATGCCCATGGGGAGGAAAAGACATTGAAGACGTAAAGAATTATGTGACAAGCCCAAAGATAATCTGGTTGAGGTTGAAAGAACTCTTCTCTATTTTGTTGGAGAATACAGGCCAACCAGGCCACCTGATGAGCAGAAGGATCAAACTGGACATTGACAAAATTACAGTTGTGTTTTCGAACAAGATTTCCACCCAAAAAGAGAAGAAAGGGGCGGCAGAGGAAAAACTGAGGGCCAGAGACTTTGACCCACATGAACCAGAGACTTTGTGTGCCACCTGTGGCTAAGATGGACATCGGCGAAGGGACTGCCCACAAGCTCCGTGGAATAAAGACAGGACTGGTGGGAGGACCCGGCAACAATCCGACTGAGGGGAGCGGAAGGTGGCGGGACGGACCCCAGGGAAGGACCACGGGACGCACACACAGCTCAACACACAGGGTGAGCAAATTCTGATTGGGATTATGACAAGCCTGTTTATGCAATACACACATTAGAAGTTAGGAACACAGACACACAAACATATATATTTGAATGAAAATTAAGGTTTTAGAAAATGACCATAAGTCATATTAATTAAAAGGTAAATATGTTCCATTTTTGGTTGACTCAAGAGTCACTCAGTTTAGTTTCTAGTGGTGCTGCCATATACATTTATCAGGCCGAGAATGCTGCTGTTGTCTCTGTTTCTCTGTCTTCTGCACAATCTGAGTTGTTCAGGGGGGAGTTTCTGCATGTTGGAATGGAGTGAAGGACATGGCTGGTTGGCTGAGCATGCAGACTCTGCTTCCTGAATTGAGGCCTACAGAGGATCCTGTGAACTGGTACAGTGTAAAAGGCAATGTATACAAAACAAAATGTACATTAATAATAGTAAAAAGAGAGTGATACAACGTATGTTTAATCAAAACACAGACACCATGGGGTCTAAAGTTCCATCTGTCGAGGGAGTCTCAAGGTGTATTATTCCTCCTCAGTAAAACCTACACAACCACTGAGTTACTGTAGCAAAGAAATTAAAGAGCAGTCTGAAAACACGTGAGACATCTTTCCCTCTCCTCAAAGGAGGAAGAGGTTTAGAAAATAATTAATAAGACCTTATGGTCAAAAGGGGGAGTAGAGCCTGTGACTATAAAAATAAAAATAGGGTTAGGCCTTTCCAGAGATAATATCCAATACAACCAGAGGCGGCTGAGAGAACAACACCAGTAGCTGAATAATCATTCTTTAGACTCAGGGGTAAGACACTCTGGAGCTATTGACATTCCTAGGGGAACAGGGACATAAAGTAAGCAAAAGATAATAAATTAACTGCAGCTGTGGAGAGTAAAAGTGAAATATTCTGAACTTCTGAAGCTGACAAAGCTTTAGTGATATTTAAAAAGGTTTTAGCTGAAACAGAGTCGTGAATTACAGAGAACTAATTCAGCAGTGAGAAGCTGTTCCACTGACGGAGTTCAAGATTGCCAGTCCAAAGCTGGAACTAGAAAGAATCTCACTCGGTGAGAATTCTGTTCCATGAGAAAGTCATTTGAGATGCAACAGATGTGTCCTAGTGAACTAATAATAAATAAGATAAGAATAATAATAGTGCACTAAGGGAAGATTGACAGTCACATGATGTCAATATTTGGTTCATCAGATTGAACAAAGAATAAGAGGGAAAAAGGAAGTGAGAGAAGGATTGTGGGAAGTATAAATGTGGTTGGTTGAGGCGTGGAGACGCAAGTGAGAGACAGGTATGAAAGAGAGAATTAGAGAGAAGGACACACACACACACACACGGAGATTGATGATCCCATCACAAGCTGGTTGGACACAGCTTGTCCATTGCTCTCGCTGGGGGCCACAGATGATGCTCCGTTCTCCAAAGGAGAAGGACCGCCTGAGGAGACGGCGGACTCCAAATCAGACGGAGGCATCATCCGTTCAAGACCTTCCAGGCTTGGACTCGGGAACACACTGATCACAGCCGGCAAAATAACAAAAGCTGCAAGGCACAGTCTCTTTGTTCTCTAAGCAGGTAGCAGCTGGCCAACGGGCAGAGGAGCCGAAACCAGCTCCAGAATCAGAATGGGTGCGTCTGCGAGTCATCAAAAGAAAGTGGTCGGAGCCACGGTGGTTGGGTCCATTCAAGGTAACAGCCCGAACCACGCACGCTGTCCAGCTCCAAGGCGAGGGAACGCAGGGGTATCACTGGACCCAGTGTACACCAGCGCAAGAACCAGGTCGTTCCGTTGCAGAGGTAGCCAGGGATCTGGCTGCCAATACAAACAACTCTCCGGTTGACACTAGGGCAAAAGAGGCAGAATAATCCTCTCCAGTGTCCAACAGAGTACAGGGTAGTCTACCCCTGGTACTTGAAGAAAGAAGACCTGCAGAAGAATCGACGCCGACGTAACGTATATTGTTGAATGTATAGCATGCTGTATTGCCAGAGTTGTAACTAGAACCCATAAAGGAAAGTTGAAACCTTATTTACAGAGTCCTACTGCTGTAATAATCTTGTGAAAAAGGAACTAGTTAAAGAAAATTTGCTTGCTTAAAATAATACCCGTGTGGACATATGTGTGTAAAAGTAATTGTATGTGTGGGCATTGTGACTCTAACCCTCTGGTGGTACTGTGAGCTCCCTAGACAGGAATGTTAATTGTATGGGACCGGTGGAGGCCAAACACACTATGATGCCCTTGTTGGCTGAAGGGGAGGCCAATGACCAAGTAGAGGAATTGGAGTTACAATGCTGAATTAAAATGTCATGTTGGGTGGACTCTTGTTAGAGTCCAAAAGGGGGAGTGTGAATTTTCTTAAAATTACAACAACATTGATATTAAAAGTGTAAACATGCTATGTATGCTAAAAGGCTAAAAGATAACCATGCTTCTGTCTCCTATCATAGTGTGAACTCTTCGTAGAGTTCAAAAGGGGGATTGTTGAGAAATATCAAATGCTCTATGTTAATGTTTTATATTCATGATGTTAATGTTTTATATTCATTTGCTTTGTGCGGTTTTTATATTCATTTACTTATGCCAGACCTCTTACACAAGCAGAACTATGTCCGTTGGGCAGGGAGCCCACCAGAGAAAGAACCTTCATAGAGGCAAATAAGGAGATGAACAAACACATCTGAAATTCCTCTTATGATGAGCAAATCCTCTTGTTATGTTGAAATGGAATTTTGCAAAGTTCAAGGACTAAGAACTGTCTTGCTGAATAACAGAATGTGAGAAGGGGGAGAACTGTGCTTCCCCGAGAGTAGACAAAGAGCGGCGGTCACGTTGACATGTCTCAAGGAAACGATCTGCATGTGATGTGGGCGTATGTGGGTGTGTAAACTCTCTGTGTAAGAAATCTAATAAAAGACGTAGGCACGAGAGGGAGGGGAGATATTCCGTTTGCGAGGCTTTGACTACGGAGTCTTTGCAAGAAACGATTATCTCCTTCAGCTGAAGCTTGGTAACTTGTATACTTGGTCTTGTGTCTTATTGTCCATTACAGAGAACCTGAAGAAGTTCGTACGTGGGTGTGCACGTAAGAAGCGCATCAGTTATCAATAACATTCGCTGTCGCGGTTCAATTGGAAACATCCTTCTTAGGAGGTGTGACTCCTTCTTGGACCAGAGTCCTTAATTGAATGATCCAGAATCGGATCCTCTTAAAGATGCTGCTGTTTCCTAAGTCCTTATGAATTCTCCTTCCCATCTTCTCTTAACTTCCTGTTATGTTTTGAGTTATGACTCCGCCCCTTCTTCTGTCCTCCGATGCGGTCTTAAACGTTTTAAATAAAGCTGAAATGCCAAAAACCAGTGAACTTTAATTACAAGATATTCAACTCGTCAGTGTTATAGTAGCAGCCTGCAGGCTTTCTGCCCCACTGCCCTACTTCTACCGACCGGGTCCCCCATGTCACCCCATATAAGAACACACACACGGAAATATACAAGCGTGTGCACACACACTCATAACTGTGGAGTAGATGCCTGCAGACGGGACAGGTGTGCTAATCTAACAGCTGGCTGAGCCCAGGTGAGACGCTGGCGGCAGGTTATTTATAGAGCGGCATCAACCTGAGTCATACTGGTGATCGGGGTCATGGAGGACTCGTTACATCCCCACAGCTCATCCCTCCTGCATCGGGGTCACATGACCACTGAGAGCGCATGGAAGGGCTGCCTCTTGTCATCGTTGTTTACAGTGAAAAGACACAGACGTGTGTGTGTGTGTGTGTGTGTGATGGTTATATTCATGGTTTATGACAGTGATTTTCAACCAGTGTGCTGTGGAAAAATGTCCAATCTCACTAAATCGGGCCTGTAACAGGATTTTCCATCACAGTCCCAAAACATATTTAGTTGCCGCAAATAATATTCCATTGCGTCTGAGTCTGCAATATAGTGGCTGGCCTGGTAATTAAATACTCTTCCATGCAGTAGGTTGCGCACTAATTACCTTCCATATATGCTGAATTATGTATTAATGTGACATTTTGGGTTAAATTGTTTATGAAAAACACCGGTCTGTGGTATATAACATATAGTTAAGATATTAGAGCGTTAATGTGTTTAAAGGTGTGCTAAATATGGCAACATGTTGCAAGACGGATATTTTTTGTCAAATATTACCTTAAAAAAACAATAGAAAATCAAGACTATTGGAGTCTATTCAAGGTGTTGCTGTACCTGGGTTCAGGTGAAGGCTGTGGAACGGAGATGGAGGGCTCACTGTCGTGTCTCTTCAGCTCCACCTCCACCGTGATGGTCTGCTGGTCCTCCTCACGCACACGCAGCTCCTCCTGGGTCCTGATCACAGACCGCCAGTGTGTCACTTACACCCACAGACAGAATACCAAGTACCAGATCTTATATAACTTATATTACACAAACGTAATAACCGATCAAGGTAGAGGTGGACCAGCAACACCTGTTTTTCTTCAAGGTAAAAATAGTGTTTTTTTAATGAGTCTGTGGCTCATTAAATGTCTGAAGGCAAAGCTGTTCAATTATTTATAATTATAATTATTTAAACTGATATTAATTATTCATTGGCTGCTGCCCCCCCCCCCCTCCCCTCCCCTCCCCCGTCCACTTTGCTCCTTTACTGGTACTTTACTGGTAATACACAGACTATGGAGTACTTCATACAACCCCCACTCTCCCTTTAACTTTCTACCTTTCTTGCCAGGAGAGAGCTGCCAATTTGTGTTTCACTCCTTTTTCCCCCGATTTTTCCGTGTTGCCGGGGAATGAGGCTGAGGATTGTAACCTTCCTTTCCAGGCTGTTTGGTGAGCTTTGTGCTTTAATTTCAGCGTGAGACTGGTTTGTTTGTTATTCCGACCGGGCTTCTTCCTGATGATGTCTTGCCATCCAAAATACATCCATATTTGGCCGTAAAAAGGTTTAACTGAGAACGACTTGCCTCAGCTCACTAGCCTCTCTCCCTGAGACCAACTTGTTATAACAAACACCTAAAATAACACGTGCCGAGGAAGTGAGACGCACGTGAGAAACAAACATGGCCACTTCTTAGCAACAAGAAGAACGGGCCTTCTCATAAACACCGGACCAACGAGGCTGACCTCACGCTTTTCTCCCAGATCCACCCACCGCACCCAGAGACATCCGACGCTGTGAAAACATGGAGCTGGAGAGCCTCATGACTATAAAGCATGAGAGCCAATCGAGCTTCAAGGTTCATGAAGAGAAAGAGGCGTTCACACTCACCTCCCGTCGTGGGTGAGAGACTGGGTGTGCCTCCTGCAGACAGAGGACACAGTGTCTTAAAACCTCCTCGTGAGCCGTGGTGTGAAACTTATCAGTTTAAGTTGTAATTTTAAGGGTTCTAGTCAGATTAATACAACAAAAAGTATGTTTATATATTGTGGGAACGAGACACATTAACACAGAAATACTGACATAACCCAATCAGTCAAAATCCCTCTTGGCCACAAATGTTACGCTATTTGATCGCAATGATGACTCAATTGTTGTGAAGTGTGTGTGTGTGTGTGTGTGTGTGTGTGTGTGTGTGTGTGTGTGTGTGTCGGCACCTGTAGCGGGGGTGCTCGGCGGTATCGGAGGGGGATCTCTCGGGGATGGAGAGAGAGGTGGTGGAAGAGAGGGTGGTGGCAATGGACGCTGTGGTGGCCTCTTCAAACGATGGAGGGGTGCAGGGAAGAAGATCTTGTCGCCCTGGAGGAGAGAGAGAGAGAGAGAGGGAGAGAGAGAGAGAGAGAGAGAGACACTAATATTATTATTTATTGAGAGAGCTGCTACCTTTTATTTTTCTATTTCTTTGCTTTCTCAAATGATTAGTCTGTGGATTTCTCCAAACTGTGGACCCCCGGCCACCATCTACTATATTAATACGCTGACTATTGATAAACACCTCATACAACCCCACTTCCAATGATCCCATTCATCCCTCTACATCTCTGCACTGCAACTCTGTGTGCAGGCGTCATTCACCCTCGTCCTCCAGCGTCGGGAAGCTGCGAGCTCCTCTCAGGTCGTAGATGTTCTCGTCTCTCTCGGAGGGCAGCTGGCTGGCTGACCAGGCCGCACCGGGGCCGGCACACTTCGGCACCGACAACGACACCCGGCCCTTCTTGGATGGAGATGACTTCAGGGCTGAGGAACCATCAACACAGGAACACATTAACACATTAACACGTGAACACATTAACATGTGAACACATTAACACATCAACATGGGAACACATTAACACATTAACACGTGAACACATTAACATGTGAACACATTAACACATCAACACATCAACATGGGAACACATTAACACATTAACACGTGAACACATTAACATGTGAACACATTAACACACAACCCGAATGGAGGAGGGATGGTATATTGTCAGGATAAAATCAGAGTTCGGCTTATTTTTACCTTTTTCTCTTTTCTATAAAAGCCACTTGTTTTTATTTGTATTTCTCTGGAAGCTAATATTTCTGCCTTTTGTTACTTCTATATATTTTTTTCAGATTTTTAGTCAGATGTTATATGTTTATACATTTTTTAAGGGCCAGTCCACACAAATCTAAACATCATTACTCTTGTCTAAAGTACTGTTATCTGTTTGTCTATGCACTTTATTTTTTATTTTATAGTATATTCTATTGTAAATTTAAATTGTAAATGTCATGCTACTATTTATTTTTGCACTGTGTTTATTGTTTATTACTTAATGTTTAATGCACCACCTGCCAAGACAAATTCCTTGTACGTGAAAACATACCAATAAATGGCTCTGATTCTGATTTCAATGGCTCTGTCTTTATAAACGGCTACATGCTCCACTGCAGTCTCATAAGATATCTTAAAATGTGAGTTGATAATATGACAAATATCTGCCTGTAATCCTTGTTACAAAGAATTCCCTCTTCATGTGTGAAAATCTTTGGAAGGTGATGAAAAGGATCAAAAGGATGTTAACCGCTCACATGACACCGAGCACCCAATACGGGCAGTTCGTTACTGTATCTGATTTTCCTGCCAGGGCTCGGCAGTAAAACAGACACACAAAAGAAAGCCGTGGCTCCTCCCCCTCAGCCCCGTCTGACTATGTACGGTAGCGCCTCGACCCGAGAGTGAACTCACAGGAGCTCTTCTTGAAGACCATGCTGCTCATGAACTTGAAGAACCTGTCGGCGTAGAAGCCGGGCCGGTGGACGGAGACGGTGTCCTGAGGGAGGGACGAGAGAACGATGAGACAATCAGAGCACGACTGCAGCGACTAGACCGTTTAACTGTCGGCTCGTTTCCTCTGGAGCGCTCTGTTCTCGAGGTCAAACGACGGCAAGGAAACAGACACATGACGGACAGAAACACAATCAGACGAGGGGACAGACATTATTTATGCTGCAGCAGACTGAGATCACGCTGACAGAAGACACTCGGTGTTTGGTTTAGAGACGGAGAGAAGGACGGAGGGATGAGGAGGAGGAGGAGGAGATACAGCAGCTGGGGGTATTATCAGCGTCTTTGCATCAGCATCACTGATGTACGATGAGAACATCTTCTGAATGAAGCTTTGAATGTCTGTTGTCGTGTCTTGTGACATCATCAGCCTAAAAAAAAACATTAAATCCTTGAAAAATAATTCTTAATTAGAATAAAATGAAACACCGGATCAAGTCTTCTTCTATTAAACACACTTTCTTTAATGGGTTTGACTCATCAGTGCACGTCTTCCTTTACATGCAGGAAAACAAAAAGGTTTTAGGGTTGTTTATGCCAACAAATAATATATTGTTTGATAAAAACATCTTGTATTTATTTTTCCAATAACCTTTGGACTCTGGAGTTAATGTAAACGTTTGGATCGAGCAGCAACCACTGGAATCTAATTCTACAAATAGTGAAACACTAATAATATTAGTGTAGCCAGATCTTTACCCACAACTGTGCAGGAATAAAACGTGCAAAACGTGCATGCATGCAGCATTAAACTGTTTGTGAAGCCTCCACCTGTTCGTTACAGGCGTCAGCACTGACGCACAGGAGGCCGTCACCGGGTTGCTCGCTCTCCCAACATGAATCCTACGTATGATTGTGTTTCAACGGTGGGAGAGCGGAGCGAGTAAGGAGAGATTCTGTCCTGAGAAAAAAAAAAAAAAAAAACACCTGTTGAAGGTGATGCACGGCGAGTTAGATGAAGAGATGCGAGCCGACCAGAGGCTGCTCTGCAGCGCTCTGCAGGCTTCAGCTGCGTTCATGCAACAGAATCCTGGCAGCGCACAATACAAAATGTTGCACGTATGCTGCAACGAGCTGCCGGGCCTCCCGGTTCAGGTCTTGTTTGTTTACGGAAGCATAATGAAAATGAATGCGGTCACGATTTGTTGATATCAAAGCATTTGCATGAGGTAACGTGTCGCATTTTCGGATGCACACGCATTTTTTTCACCTTAAGAGACACACAGTCCACAGTTTTAATTGGACAGTGAAAAATCTATGCGTGCAACCTGCCACTGTGCCTCTCTGTTACTTCAATAAAGGCTGACTGTTCACAAAGGGGCTTTAATACAAGTAAAACGTAGTCATGCAGACGGCTTTATTAAAAGATTAGCTCAATAAAAGACAACTGTGGCTGGTGAGGGGAATATAATTCACATTTGAGTAACCCATAGCTGTGCTTAGAGACGTCTAATAAGCTGCAATACACAAGCGACTGGGCTGCTGGGCCAGGAGTAGCAGAAAAAGAGTGAAATGGACGAACAAAGGAGGAGACAAGCTGACTGACAACACACAGACAAAAATCCCCAAACAAAAAAATGCTGGAGGCTTTAGCTTAACGTGTACTTTGTGTACTCTCCTGAGAGACGGCCAGACTGTATGTAAACAAAAGCAGTCATACGACATAAAGCGTGGAGACTGAGGTAACGTGATATCTTTTGTGTTGCCTGATTATGAGAGTGTGTTATGTGTCGTCCCGTGTGACTGTGAGTCTGTGTTATGTCTCTGCATCAGAATAGAGGTGTCTTTATGGGGCGACTGTGGCTGAGTGGTTAGCAGGTCTGTGTTTCAATCAGAGGGTCGGTGGTTCGATCCCCGGCTCTGGTAGTCCATGTCGATGTGTCCTTGAGCAAGACACTTAACCCTGATTGCTCACCGTTGCTGTGTCTACGGCCTACTGTATAGCATGTAAGTCTCTTTGGATAAAAGCATCAGCTAAATGTAATTTATGCAAGAAGCTATAAAACACTCACCCCATCGTGAACCAGAGCTTTCCACGTGTGCTCCAGTTTCTTGATTAGCCTGCAGAAACAAAGAGAAACAAAGAGAAGCGTTTAACACGAGGATGTTGAACAACGTCTTTTATATTAGGATCCAGGGATGAGAACCTTAAAGGGGCCGTTAACTCAGAGTGGTACTATTTAACCAAAACAATGCAACTATATGGCACTCGCCTTGTGGTGCTCAAAGTGCCAAAACATTACATTTGAAAAACTCAACAGTAACGTCTCTAATCCGGAAATCACGACCCGGTTACTCAAGATAATAATGCACTGAACCTTATTTTCTTTCTACCGGACCACACCAGCCAACAGTGTTAAGTGAGCTCGCAGTATCGAGCTTCCTTCTGCTGGGTGATTGATACGGTTGGTGGTTGTCGTTCAATAGAAAGAAAACATCTGGAGTGACAACTCTATGGTCGATACCTCCAACACTCAGGGATTCACACTCAAACTGTGATAAATATAAGAAGATAAATGTGTATTTAAGTGATTAAATTGTGTCCGTGCATGGGTAAAGCATAAGATAAAACCCTCTGCTGCATTAAGTGTACATCCAT
This sequence comes from Cottus gobio, assembly GCA_023566465.1. Lineage (NCBI taxonomy): Eukaryota > Metazoa > Chordata > Actinopteri > Perciformes > Cottidae > Cottus > Cottus gobio. The sequence goes on from CM042217.1 coordinate 4,221,122, forward strand.
CTAGACATGCATCACCTGTAGGACTGCAGGATGTCGATGATGCCGATGTAGAGGAGGAGTCGCTCCCCCTTCCCGTTCACGGCGGGAATGCCGCCCATCCTGAAACGAGGAGCGGAATAAAGGAATTAAAGGTCACGACGTCGGTTTGTTTCAAGCATTATTTCTTTTGAGTGACGCAAATCCACATTATTTATTACAAGCTAAGCACCGTCTAATTAATAATAATAAATCTAAATATTCATGTGATATTGATGGTGTGTATAAGTCCCAATAAAATGGCTTGAAAATCGGTGCACCTTTCATAGTTAGCCGGTTTTGTCCTATAACCGTACTGACGACCTTTAAATATACAATGAATTTAAGCACAGCCTGAGTGGAAATAGTTTAAAAAAGGAGTTTGAAGAAGTTTTCTTTGTAGAAAAGTTGAAGAGGCGAGGAAAGAGAGTGTAAGCACTAAAAGTCACACGAAACAATGAAAGGGTTTGAAGTGTCAAATGACGTGTACGCACAAAAATGAGTGGAAATCGTTGAATAGGAAGATTTTCAAGAAGTTTTTCTGAGAAAAGATAAAGCAGAGTCTAAGGAATGAAAGCGAGAAGAGGAAGCAATTGAATGGAAGTGCTCTCCATTTCTTATTCATCATGACTAACGTGGCATGAATGTGGCGGCTCCGACACTAGACGCCTCCCCTTTTCAAGTTCCCAGCAGCCTCTTCTCTAACTCACGTGTCGTCGGTGTCGATGGAGCCTCCGCAGGCGGCGCCTCCCTGGATGGACTCCATGGCGGTGGAGTACAGGGCCTTCTGCTGGGCCACGGGCCTCTTCTCGCTGTCGCTGTCGCCCTGGGAGCCCTCCATCTGCCGCTCCCGCTCCGCCTGGTCCATGTTGTGCACCCCGAGCAGCAGACTGTAGTCCATGATCTTGAAGCTCTCCAGCACCTGAGCAGAGAGGACACGGGGGTCGCTGTAGGTACGATTAAAAAAAAAAGCTTTTATCCAGAGTGCATAACGGTGTCGGCACCAGAGAGCGAAGGAGAACCGAGAGAGGGATGCACACGCTAATGAACAATGCATGAGACGCACAAATATGAGGTGATGATGTACATGACGAGGGCCACGGGACACCTTGTTAGACCCGGTGCTCGTAACAAAGCCCTGATTCATAGCGAGGGGGTCCTGGGAATGCCAAACACTGTCATGAATAGCTTTTTCCTTTACGGCCTTCCTCACTCGTCCATTAATCCTCTTTTTATTAATCAGGTCACCCCGATATCGTCGTTTTTCTCCATTTTCTTTTGTACTCTCTGTCTCTTCATCTATCCTTCCCTTTGAGATCACTTTATCCTTCCTAAAATATCTATTTTTTTTCTCTAGAAATCAGGAAAACCACTTTAAAGTGTGTTTATATGGGTCCCGGGTCCAGATATAACCTGTAAGTACTTGCATGTAAAGGGTTTGTTCTGGACCTGTGCAGAACTCTGCTCCTTCCTGCCCGTCTATCTCAACATCCAATAAAAGTGTAGCCCCTCCCCCTCTCCATCCAACTCACCAGACAGTCTCTCTGGAGGGTCTTGACCAGCGCGTTGTAAGTGTCCTGGTCCAGCATCAGTCCGTCCTGCAGGTTTTGCATGAAGTCCAGGTCCTTGAAGGTGGGCCGGGCCTTCTCTCTCTCCTTCTTGGAGGCTCGCCTCTTGTAGGTGGAGCCCTTCAGGTCGTATTTGAGGTGCATGCGGACGACGCGGGGGAGGACGTTGTTCATCACCACCACGCGGATGTTCTTCCCGCCCGACTGGACGCAGTAGAGGCCGAAGAACTTGGGCAGCAGAGTGCGAGGGTTCTGGTTCAGGTTCTGGAGAATGGACGAGATGGAGGGAGCAAAATGGTCTTTAAAGGGTTTCTGGCAGAACTTCACATGGGAAGGAATTGATTTTTTTAGGGATTTAATTGTAGGGAAAAGCTACAGGATTTAGTTTGTATAAATGCCCAAGACCAAGTCTGCTAAATTCCAGTTTTCCAGGACTTTTCCAGGACTTTAAACCAAATTCCCATGACCAAACATTTAGTGAAATCTGGGTGTGTCCATGAAAAAGTGATAAAATGTAGTATTTAAACTAACAATGAAGATTCCAAAGCATACAGTATTCCTTAAAGGACACAAATGAATGAGAGACAATAGTTTGATTAAAAGAATAAACATTTATAGATATACTCAGCGTATGCCTGCTTATATTTTGAGTCTTTCTTTTAAAAGCATATTCATTATTTCAAACTCAGCGTAAATGAACCACATGAACACATGAATATAACACATTTACAGGACTTTTACTCAACCTTTGGGATTACATTTTTTTAAGGACTTTTCCAGGCCTGGAAATAACCATTTTAAAATTCCATGACTTTTCCAGGTTTTCCATGACTGTATGAACCCTGTAAATTAAGTCTTTTGACACTTTGCAGGAGGAGAAAAGGTCGGCACTGTAATGCTAAACATCTTTTTGCGGTCACACTGTGATGACGTTCATCAGCCGCTTCATAACTCATCAATCGTTCATTTTCTAACACAAATGCACATTTTCTGGTTCAAGCGTCTCAATTGTGAAGGTTTTGATGCTTTTCTTGTGTTTCACCTTGAATTTTGGGTCACTTTGAGGCATTTTATCTATTTTTTGACATCTCATTGATTATGAGGTAGCAACTAATGGTCCTTGATAGATCCCTCATTAAAAAATAAATGTATATATATATAAATATATAATGATCGCTCCAATGTTTACAAACAATGGAACGATAATAATTACGTCTATTAATCATCAGTAATGATATAATCTATTTTACTTTGTCTAATAGCAAATAATTAGTTCATAATGTATATATATATATAGTGTATCATAGCAGATATAAGGCAATTGTTAATGATGATCAAATCATTTGTAAATTATCTATAAACATAAGATAGATAGATCAAATTAACCGTTGACACAGTATTAACTATCTAAATATTATTTATGGATTGCTTTAAGTATATTAATCATTTCACAAGGTATTATAGTCATTAGTTGCAACTTTATAAAAAACATCCATATATTTATAGACTGTTTACAAAGCAATTATTAACCATAATAGTGTAACAAATATCTGGTCCATCTATCTATGAAATGTTTAAAAGGCTTTCAGCTCAACGTTTCTAAACCGCAACGGATAAATCTTTCCTCATGGACAAATATTGACATAATATTTATTTTTGGCTCCCCTCAGTCACCAACCTGTTCTGAACATGTCACTCAAATGAGGTTAGTCTGGCTGGGTGCTCAGTTAAAACCCGGCGTTGACCTTGAACCTGTGCCAGCTCGGTGCCATTAGAGAGATGATGGGGGGATGAAAGAGAAAGGCCCATAGAGCGATAGCACACAGCATCCAAGAGAAAAACAGGAGAGACAAAGAGGAGGCAGAGATAAAGGATGAATGTGGAAGTGTGGCTAAAAGGCTCAGCACATGTGGGAGTGACCTTCACGAAGGGGGGGAACTGGTGGAGAGAACGGGAAAATGAATGATGGAGAGAGAGAGAGAGAGAGAGAGAAAGAGCATCCCCTGCCCTCAGCCACACACGACCCTTCTGTCAATGTTAAGAGGGCAGAGCGGTGACGAGCCAACAACAAAGACACGTGAGGGGGAGCGAGGGCAGATACGAGAGTGAAAACACGAGGCATGCTGGGAAATGAATTACGCCGAGTGTGGCGGCAGCAGGGAGAGCGATAATAAGACGTTGAACTGAGAGGGGGAGACGGAGAAGACCAGAAGGGAGAGAGGAGCGGCAGCAGTGGCGTCGGTGACATCACTGGGATCTGTTGTGCTGCCGGTCAGCTGTGGAAGACGTGTGGAGCGCCGACAATGGCGGCCTGCGTGGGTTGTGTTTTTTTGATTAAAAAAAAAAACAAAAAAAGCTTGTTCCACTGAATTCACATTTTGCTGTTACATGTGCGGTGCTTTGATGTTTTTTTTGTTTTGTTCTTCACATCTCTTTGTTATGATGCCGTGTCAGGGACATTGAAGGTTAAAACAATTAATGATGGTACAGAGGCTTAGTCCTTACCGCAGCAGCCAGGGTTCGAATCCCACCCACGGCTCTTTGCTGCATGTTGGTGCTCTCTCTCTCTCTATCTCTTACTTTTCCTATCACTGTGACTATTAAATAAAGGCAAATAAAGGCCAAAAAAGACTATAATAAAAAAAGAATAATACAAATTTAAAAAAAGAATTCAGAGATTAAAGTAAAAAATGTAAAAGAAAGAACCCACAACTTTACATGAAAAAAAATATGATATTCTCTCAGAATTAATTTACAAGGAAAAACTAAGATTTTCTCAGAAGTTAATAATTTACAAGAAAGAGGAAACACTCTTTACCAAATTCTCTGGAATTAAAGTCACAAATTTGCACACACAAAAAAAAAAAACATCACTTGGGGGGGGGGGGGGGGGGGGGGGGGTCACTCACAATTCTGCGGTCGACTCAGCCGACGCTGAAATATATATTCTAACATTTATGGTAAATGCATTCTGCGGTGGCCCAGACCGAGCCGGCGGGGGGAGATGACAGATTTCTGACATTTGACTTTCTGATTTCAGCGACTACGTTCAGGTTTGAAATCAAGCAGTTACTTTGAGATATGCAATCTTTTTTCTTTTTTATAGCTCCTCAAGAGTCTCAGAGAAATTCTTCCAATTTTATGACTTTAATCTAATGTTACACCCCCTCCGGCACCAGAATATTGTATTTATTTAATCTACAAAAGCCGTATTCTGCCATCGTACTACGCTGATGATACGTCTATGAAATTGCATCCTTCCACATTATGTTTCGTGTTTATCTTGGCGTGGGCTTGATTTGCTCGTCCATCTGTGCCTTTCTCCCTCTCTTCCTCAGTCCACCTGCTCCGGCCGCCGGGCTGCAGCCGTCGCACATGAGCCTGAATCTCTCCGCCTTCATTAAACTCCTTCCTCAGACCAATTAGACCAGCAGAAACACTCCGGCGCGCTCTCAAACGACGGAAAAGGTCACAGTGAACGCGCCGGGCCTTTAACGTCCCTAAATGATTAAATGAATTCCTGCAGTGGTCTTTTGCCACGGCTGTCGGCACATGAATAAACACGAGGCTGAAGGCCGTGAACCTCGAGAGGCTGGAGCGGGAGCATGGACATACATGGAGCTGTAGCTGGTTGACTGTAGGGGGGGGGGGAGCTCATGTGAAACACATCGGCCAGTGTCTTATGAAAGGTTTCAGTCGGATGTGATAGAGTCTGCTTCGTCTGAAAAAGGATGTCATGCTCGGAGGAGAGATTTTCCGGGGGTCTTACATAAACCTGGGATCTAAAAATATGACTTGAAATAAGAACATTAAAGATGGAGATCGGCATTTAAATGAGAGTGTGAAGGATGCACGTGTGCAGCGGCCATGTCTAGGGAACGAGATGGTTTTGTTTTTGTTTTTTTTAAAGTCTGAACTGCAGATTACGATTTTCTTTCTAAGAACTGTAAAAAAAAATTATAAATGTTCCTTACGGTTATTTAAACATACAAATTCATATGATTAGGAAATAAATTAATTTTCATGGCATACTTTAAAAAAATAAAATCTTTATTAGGCATGGGTTGTTTTAATTATGTCTTATATAAGATGCTTATAGCTAATGTTTCTGGCCCAAAAACAAAATTTTACAGGATTACATTTGAACACATCATGAGAGCGTTATGATTTACCAATATGTTTGGACAAAGGTAATAACGGAGCATAGCTTCGTTATGATTTTACTGCTGAACACTACAATAAGAATATGTTCCTGAAAACATTTGAGCCAAGCAAAAGGCACGAGCAGTGATTGACAGCTGTGTCGGAGACTCCTCTGCTCCGATTGGTCGTTTATCTTCGCAAAGGAAACAAAGGATTCTTGCAAATGTCATAAGAAACACTAAAAGGAGGCGGAGGAACCAGAGTTTTACTTTTAATCTGTCTCATGTACTGTCAGGATATAGTGTCAGTCTGAGCAAATATTTAAAAAAAAGATATTTGTATTAAAGTTAGCGACTGTAGCTATAAGGCGCAGTCGTAAAACGAATACACACACACACACACACACACACACACACACACACACACACACACACCATGTAGTATCCAGGCAGCAGCTTCTGTAAGAATTCAGCCTCCTTGTGCATCACGGTCTTGATGATGAACTCGTCGTCCCTCGTGAGATAGAAGACGGAGCCGCTGGCTCCGGGATTGGACAGCTCGATCAGAGGCTCGTTACAGAGGGAGTACTGCAGGTACACAAGAGAAAAGGTACGGGTCGAATCATTAAACACATCCACAGCTGAGACTAAACCATTCTTTAAACAGATCACTTGTGCAGAAGCAATCTGGTATTAAGCAAAACACTCTAAAAAAGACTTTGAGATGTTTTGATGTTGAATTGACACATTGATATGAAACTTTGATACAAGTTAGAAGTGTTTTTGATACATTTCAATGATGTAATGTAACCCTGCCTGCCTGCAGCCGATTGTTTCCTCCCTGTTTATTCCAGCCTGTGATGAATTAGTTCCTCCTTATGGGAGGATGTGAGTCTCTGTTCCACATGATGACGACGCACTTGGCGTCAAAACGTTAGTCCTCTGATAACATTTGGTGCCTTAAAGTCCGTGAGCTTCAGCATCCATTGGACCAGATCTCTGGAGTCTCTCCCGATAAAAAAAAAAAAGCCTTTTTCTTGGATCTTATTCCGAGGTGGTTGAAGCATATTAAACCTCTTCCTTCATGTTACAAACAGAAGCATGTTGAGACGCATATACACTCTGATAGAGAGCCAAAGGGCAATTAAATTAAATTAAACACACACGAGCACACAAATCATGTAAAAACATGCAGAATTAAAAAAAGAGGAAAGGAATGGTATGAAGTACGATTGTGGGTGAGACAGAGAGAGAGAGAGAGATAAAGGACATTACATGCTGCAGTAACACAGAGGTACATAGATTAGATGCATTTAGATGTCAAATAATGACTGCTTTAAGGTTTTAGCTCCTTTGATACGCACGTCAGGCTCCAGCTGATATGATGGAGAGCTCAACTAATTAGCCGTTCTCTCCGCTGCATAAAAGCAACTCATCAGCATCATTTTTGAAGCTGCCTCCGCCGGCTTTCCAGCTAATGGTTCGCTTTTCAAAAAGTCCTCTCAGAGGAGCCTGACATTTAATTTCATAGCTTATTTATTTATTTATTTTAATCACAAAACCAGGACGAACAGAGTCGAAGGAAAATGTGAAAATGGTCACATTCTGCACACAGGTAGGAGGATGTGCAGGAGGGCAAATACAGACAAGTCAGGTCCTTTTGTTGGAGTGAAGAAACAGCTTTCAACAACATTCCTGTGCTCACAGAAACAGACCATTCAAATACTGCTTTGTTTTTAACACTAAATCATGACTGCGAGTGCACGTATGAACCCCAAATCACATAATTATCACATATCTCCAGAGATGCCACAATAAACCAAGTCATACCCACGTAGAACGTCAGTGTAACCAGACTTAAAAAAAAATAAAATAGAATGAGTTGTTGATAACATGCAAGTCCCTAGATGGCATGTGTGGACGTATGATGACGAGGGAGACGGCAGGAAACAAGGCAGGATGCTGCGTTTCCACGAGGTCTGAGGACCGATCTGAGGCCCGAGGAACACGCAGACACTGACCAAGCAGTGTGTTTATATCCTGCTAGACCGCTCCGGGCAGAGCGGTGAATCATGCAGCCTTCCCTCTCTTCAACCATCCCTTCTTCCTCCTCTTTGTCCTTTCTTGCGTCGTTTCTCAGCCTCCCGTCCTCGTTCTTCCCCTCCCAGCTCTCTCATGGCGTCACACTTCTCATCTTTATGGATTCCTTTTTTATTTTTTGTCTACACATGTTTCTGTTTATTTACTTTGTTTGCCTTTTCCTGGTCCTGCCTGCCTTCCCTTTCTGCTTACATCCCTCTCTCTTGCTCCTCCATCTGATCTGAGAGGATACTAAGCTACCACGGAGCTTGTTCCACATCCAACATAGCTTGCCGGATCGATGCATACTATTCTGGGATGGACGGCTTGGGAGGGACGGCTTGGGAGGGACGGCTTGGGAGGGACGGCTTGGGATGGACGACTTGGGAAGGACGGGTTGGTTAGGACGGCTTGGGAAGGACGGGTTGGAAAGGACGGCTTGGGAAGGACGGGTTGGAAAGGACGGCTTGGGAAGGACGGGTTGGAAAGGACGGCTTGGGAAGGACGGGTTGGAAAGGAAGGGAGTGAAGGCGGCTCGCTAACAGTCTCACAAAGTCTTATGGGAAACTCTGCACACGCATAAAGTCTTACCAGGTAGTCATCCGGCCTGATGCCAAACAGTTCTCTGAAGTAGCGGAAGGCCACGGGAGCGTAGGTTTTAAAGCGGAAGTCCGGGAAATGGTGGGCCGGAGTCAGGTTGCTGCCTTCACTAAAGAACAGAAGCACACGGAAGACAGCGATCAAACTCATATTTTTCTCACGTGAACATCAAACAGCTAAACATGTGTAAATGTTACTGGAAACAAACTGCATGTCGTATGTTTTTATATGAGTTTGGCTGCAGCAGAGACCTGGGAAAGAAGATGCTCTCCACCACGTAGAAGTCCTGCATCAACACATCTCTCTCCGGCTTGGAGCTCAGGTTGCCCACCGTGTAACCGATGCCCAGCTGGATGGCACCTTTCAAGGCCGAGGATGTGGTCTGTGGAGAGAGAGGGGGTGTGGGGGGGGGTGGGGGGGGGGACGTGGTGAGACATCAGTTTTACCATTTAATGCTTTTGAAATCGAGCGCTTGTTCTTTATTTTGGAGGCTTAACTTGTTCAGAAGCAGAAAACACATCATGCTACAGACGTGTGCTGTTTTCAGTACCTTCTTGTAGGTGGTCTCTCCTGATGCATCCACCCCTCTGTGGCCAATCTTCTTTCCCTGGCCAGGCTGGCCTGAGGATGAGGGCATCTGGAGAGACAAAGAGGGGTTTGTGTGAGGAGGACGGGTGGATTTGTGCCTGTTCAATAACATTTTTGTTAAATATTTAGACGAGGGTGAAACAGAATTAATGCACAAGAGCAATTTTAAGATGATTATGCAAACAAGTACGCTTTAATTTTGAGTGCATAGCGGAGTCACGATACTGTACTGACGATAACTGTGATATTTAAAAAGAAATATGGTCGTAGACTCTGTCTCCACCTCCCTACAGTTACATTTGAATTCAATTTATTTGCCAAAGAAAGATGCACAATAAACAAAAGATGAATTTGACTGATAGCATTATCTTTTTTACATTTTTTTATTATAATAATAATAATAATATTGTTACCTTGAAGTCTTTCGGCCACAATAATTGTGAAAGGAAAGCGGTCAAACGTTGTGCACAACACTACGCTGTCGAGACGGATGGGATTCAGTAAATTTGGAGGATTAAGATAAATTGTCGAGCAGAGACAGAGAATACTAAAGTGATATTCAAATACTTTTGGGTACATTGTAGTCTCTCCTGGCTTTTGTGCCAGTTTACATGCAACGTTATGATTTATTGACCCAAATATCAACAGCCTGAGATCCTTCCTCATAAGACAAGCGTTACAGAGCAGATGATCACAGGGACAGGAAGCTCACCTCTGTGATGAAGGCTTTCCTTGCGGCAGCATCTGGGAGAGAGAAAGAGAGAGAGAGAGAGAGAGAGAGAGAGAGAGAGAGAGAGAGAGAGAGAGAGAGAGAGAGATGACTGTGTTAGTCCAATATTTAGCATTGCCAGTGTCCAACACAAGTGGGGGGTCTGTCAGTGAAGAGGAACAGCAGGAATCAAATCAACGGTCAGCAGCAAGGGCACCGAGTCCATTTCAAAGCCGTTCTGAATGTGCTGTACGTGAGGACGAATTCATTTTGGCCGTCACGCCATCTTCGATTTTTCGGGTCGGCATCTTGTTTTTTTAGAGACACATAGAGACGTAGAGACGCCGTATAGGGCTCTGGTGGTGACCTGTCAATCACGTTGTAGCCCCGCCCTGAAGCATCCCCTGCTTTATTGGTCTTAATGGAATATAATTTACTAAATGAACATCATGCTGTGTTTAAGAAGACTGGACACTAGAGATTGAGACATAAACTCATGTTTACAATGTTTACTGAGGGAATACATCAAGAGAGAAGTAGAGTCATTTATATAGACTTCTATACAACCAGAGGAGTCGCCCCCTGGTGGTCAGGAGAGAGAATGCAGCTTTAACAAATGAAGCATAGACTTCTATACAACCAGAGGAGACGCCACCTGGTGGTCAGGAGAGAGAATGCAGCTTTAACACATGAAGCATAGACTTCTATACAACCAGAGGAGTCGCCCCCTGGTGGTCAGGAGAGAGAATGCAGCTTTAACACATGAAGCATAGACTTCTATACAACCAGAGGAGTCGCCCCCTGGTGGTCAGGAGAGAGAATGCAGGTTTAACACATAAAGCATAGACTTCTATACAACCAGAGGAGTCGCCCCCTGGTGGTCAGGAGAGAGAATGCAGGTTTAACACATGAAGCATAGACTTCTATACAACCAGAGGAGTCGCCCCCTGGTGGTCAGGAGAGAGAATGCAGGTTTAACACATGAAGCATAGACTTCTATACAACCAGAGGAGTTGTATAGCTCTAACACCCTTCATTTTACATTGACACCAACATGTGTAAACCTGCTGCGAGTCTCTTAAAGTGTAAATAAACTATACACACTCACTCACTTTTCAAACGGCACTAATGTCAATCTAACGAGTCTCAGAGTTACGGCAGTCCTACATTATGTTGAGATGTTTTTTAAAGTCTAATAACGGGATGCAGGCAGAAGAGAAAAGCAATCAGAGAAGTGTTTTTGCCAGAAAGGCCTGAAATAGATGCATAATTATAGACGACCACTCGGCATAATAATGGAGACGAGGCTCAGGAGGGCAGGAGAGAGGGAACACAAAATGAGCAAAAGAAAGAGTGGAAGGAGACAGAATGAGGGGAGGAGAGAGAGAGGGCTTCAGACAGTATGAGTGAGGCAGATTAATTCCCACTCTGTTATCTTCAGGACCAATATCGCACAGATGGTGGAATATAGAGAGAGAAACAGCAGATATGTTAACAAGTCCGACTGTTTTTATCTGAAATAAATTGAGGATACGAACATCAGCGACGAGAGAAAATAATCCTAATTGGGCCGACAAGTTGTATTGATCTTTACTTTCCATTTCTCTCTCCTCCTCATCAGATGTATTACGAGGCTGCATTAGGACCGATTCTGGTTGGATGGGTTTCTATCCATCGCTGCTGAACATTAGAGGTAAAAGTACATAAAGGATTTCTCACAGGAGGAACAGCACGGGTGTCACTCACACCACTAACTCTGTTCAGATCGGTGCAAAATGGATGCTTTGCTGCTTCTGACAGCCGACTGTATGAGCAAGCGATGTTCTGTGTGCATCAACATGGACTCTGTATTACGACAGCTCATTATGGCTTTTGTAGGCAAAACTATATATATATATATATATATATATAGCTGAGGGAGGGGGTAATATTCTTAGGAAAACAACTTGAAAACAAAATTGGAGATCCTCAGAGACTCTAAACTAGGGATGCTCCCAAAGCCCAGTTCTAAATGGGGACAGGCGAAGTCGTGCTTTACTCCGACACACACACACACACGCACACACTCACGCACACGCACACGCACACGCTCAAGATCTAGAGTGTGGCTACATTTCACCCCGGTAGATGCCGATAACTCTCGTTGTCACAAATGCAATAAAACCCTCAAAAGGTAAAGAAGGGAACACCAGCAGTGAATCAAACCTTTGATAACATAAATCTGCAGAAAAGCACCGTCCATCCTCGTCCTCTGCAGGTAACCATAGCGTGAACATCTATGTGGATACATGCAAGAATAATAAAGCAATCAAGTCAATTACTAATTAATTGGCTTTTTTCTCTCTCACACAATATAATCAAAAAGAATCGATAAGAGTATCGTCAAGAGTACTAGTATCGATAAAATCCTAACGATACCCATCCTGACTAAAGTCACACATTTAGTTGGTATCTGAACTCCTTTGTGTTTTTATGGTGAGTTTTCTTGTGTATGACATTATAATATCTGAGAAAATCCATATTTGTTTTCGCATACATTCATTTTCTTCCCTTCAGAATATTAGCCACTCCCCCTTGACTCTTGACTTTTCTGATAAAATGTCCTTAATACGCTGCAGGACTGTTTCCCTGTATGGTCTATGCAATCTATATGTAACACACATGCCTTCAACTAACTAAAGCTTGTGCATGCAAACGTCTTAGAGGAAAAAAAAAAAAATGCACAATAGACCTTTTTGCATGCAGATATTCTGCAGGAAAAACACAATACCAGGACCCTGGAACTGATACGGCTAAAGGATGTAAAGCAATTATCATCGTGTTAACAGTTACACGTCTGCTGTAAAAACAATTCACACCAGGCCTCAGAAGACTGACAGGAGATGAAACGAGACTTTCTGAGGCTCCAAACCTTCTATTAACCAGTATGAAATGAATCTCCCGGCCCAGCTGAGGCACTACCAGCTAACCCATACAGCCCGGTGTCACTCCGGAGCGGGATAGCATCTTCACAGCTTGACTGTGTGTCTGCAGCTGAGGTTGATAGCCGGCCTCTCCGGCCTCGGCCTGCCTGCCTCCCGTGGACGCCCATGTGACCGAGCCACGGAATAGCCTGCTTGCCCCCCAACCCCCCCCCTTCCCCGTCACACATTTGCACATTTGCACGGGGATGAGCAAGCACAAGCGTGCCAACCGCAAACCCGGCAACGCTCCCAAGCTGGAACATCTAGGGAATCAAATTTGAGGGAGAAGGAAAGAAAAAAAAGAAGAAAAAAAAACTGCTGGTGAAGGAATGCAGATAATTAAAGAGGAGGCTCTTCTGCTTGTGATTGGCTGGCTATGTGTGGCTCCAGATATGTCTGTTCCCTGTGTGTGTGTGTGTGTGTGCATGTATATACATGTGTGTGTGTCTCATGTATCTTAATGCAACCATGTCTTTTCCTTTCCGCACGCCTGCACCCGTTAAGACTGCCCTCGGTGTGTGTCTGCATGTGTACGTATGTGTGAGTCTGTGACAGCTAGTGGAGACTACAGGTTTAAAGGCACAGTGTGTGTATCATTGTGTGTGTGTGTGTGTCCATCTCTCCCTGCTCGACTCTGTTTAACCAGAAACAGACATATACCCAGACATGTGCGACATTTGATACATGAACACGGCTTCCATGGTTTTTTGCTGACCTTGATGTTATTCATTGTGTTTGTTTACATAAGAATGATGTGATGCCAGAATAAACAGACATAATAAGACTTTGCACATTTTTGTTAACAGAGCCCCAAGAGTCCATTGTATATTTATTGAGGATATTTTTAATATATTTTAGACATTACAATTCTAATGCATGAATATCTTTAAGAAAACATTTTTTATTGCGTTTTGAAACGATGTAAAAGGATAAAACCTTTATATCTCTGCATAAAAATGGTCTTAAAATTACAATATCATCAGTGATGATATGAATGATTTCCTCCCAAACAGTTAGAAAGCTGCCGTTCAATCAGTTCAGTTAATCTCACAAGGAACAAAGCTACAAAACCACTACGCTTCCAATTAATTGATTTAATCGTAACAATACAATTACAAAAAGCCTTAAACATCAGAGTAATGCCGTTTCTCCTCCTAACATATCCAATAATTTCTTTCGTCTTTGAAATAAAGAGCAGGCAGCCGTACAGTTTTTTTTACCTTGATAGGACCTTTGTGGATTTACATAATATATTCTAATATTCTATCTATCCTCAGCAGCATGCAGTAAAACACAGTGACTATAAATTAAATTACGCTCGGACCGAGATGGCTAATGCAAGAAGAGCGATGTGTGAACGCTCCAGCAGCCGCCACGCGGAACTACATTTAAATTTTGACCATTTAATTTATGTTTGCGGCCAACCTGAAACGTAATCACATTATGATTACAGGCAACCAATTGTGAGTGCAAGTGACGAAACCCTGACGACCCGCTGGCTATTTCGACAGCACTAAAGTGATAACATAATAGAAATGGAGCGACATGAAGATGATGAACGCGTATCAGAGGGTATAGAGAGGAAAAGCAGAGGCAGGGGTTACGATGGAGAGCTTCTATTTTATTTTTAACCATGTTTTATGATTCTTTCCTGTGTGAGACGACGCCTCAACCCAGCAACACAGGAGTGTGACGTGATGACATCGTTATTGTTAACATCCCTCCATTTACTGTGGCTTCAGCAGGTGAAGAAGTGCTTCAGAATGAGGACATGAGGGGGGAAATAAAATAGGTCCTCCTCCTCCATCGTCAGTGGAGATCGTCAGGGAACAACAAATAGAGCCGCACAAATAAAACAGCTCCCGGCCGAGACGGTTGCCGAGCCGGACCGCTATGTGCTGGTTTAATGGCTCAGGGTTGCACCCTTCAAGCGAGCGGTCCATTACCTGCTGGTGACGGGAGCCATGGGAGGTGAAGCGAAAAACAGCCGTGATCTAGATCATTTTTACGCAGAAATCCTGCGTTTGTTAGGATGTGAGACCAGAACACGTTTGGCCCGTTCACGCCGGACCGCCGTCGCATCTTAATCCCTGACTGTTGCCAAATCACATAAGGCCTGCCACACACACACACACACACACACATCGCTGCCAAACCACAGAATCATAACAGATATTCTGCATATTTGCTTAACAGAGCGTTATCTGTTGGGATTAAAAAGCAGCCCGGCGATTTTGGGTTCAAATGCCGCATAACAAATATATATTTTTAAAGTACAGTAATCACGACGGTCTAGACACTGTGTTCTGTTTTCACATTTGTTTATGAAGCTCTTAAATCACACAGCTTTATTTAAGCCCCGCCCCTTTAAAATGATTTACAGGGGACTTTTTTTAACGTTCATTAAAACCACGTAACCGTGACTCGGCTTCTGGACTTGCGCAGTCGGCCGCTCTGGCCTCACGTTTATTTTCCATCACACACAAACACTTGTGCGCACGCACGTTTTTATCCCCCTTGTTTCCATGGTGCCCCCCAAATGAGGTCAACCAGCATTTCTGTGACTGACGTACAGACTGCTATTAAAAAGGGGGCGTTAGTCCAGCTACATACAGTACACAACGTACAGATACACAAGCACGTAGACTACAACTATCGACCCGCTCATTAATATAAAACATTTATGACTGAATAAAACGTACCGAGCAACCAAGCGCTGAAAGAAAAACACACCGAAAAGGGCTGTTTGCATTGCTGCCGTTTAATTTAATTGACATCGCCGAGGAAAATACGATACCCTCTGATAGTTTATTGGGTTAGACAGAGCAGTTAACTGCTGCTTAAATCATTAAATAATTAGTTTTTAAACTGCATCGACAAAACAGCGGCAGATCTATACGGCGGCTTAGTGCGTCTCAGAGACAAAACGAATCCAACACAAATAGAGACTCTGGTGTGTGTCACACACACACACACACACACACACACACACACACACACACACACACACACACACACACACAGTGGATGCGTCTTACTGACGGCCACGTACGACCTCGATGGGATCAATGCTGGGACTCCCCCAGGAGGCGCTATGTAAGAGGCAGCCGCTGAGGCGCTGGCTCGTCATCTTGACAGAGGCTAAGTGATGGCGCCGCCATCGTTTGGCCGTTAATTCTTTTCACACAGCGACAAAGCGGCGCTTTGGCCAAGTGCAACCGACCTGGCCGGTGGTACGCAGAAATCCATGACTCTGACAAGGCGGCCTACTCGAAAAAAACAAAGAGGGGTAAAATAAGATAAGAGCGGGAGGACGAGAGGGGCGCTTTGTTTTTATTTTGTTATGTTAATTCATGGTTAACCTCAGCCTGGATCACGTCACACAGGAGGGTTACGCAACCGTGATGGCGGCCGTTTCGACACCCTTGAGCCTTTGATCTCAGTCGGGTGTGTTTTGTTTTCTTCCCGTGAACACGCCAGTCAGCCGGTGTGGACCTCGTCCTCCGTCTCTGGCTGGGAATGGAAAAGCGGAGGCAGTAAATGCACATGAGTTTTCATCAATGTGATGTTTACTCGGTACACACACACACACACACACACACACACACGATTATAATGATCTATAGGCTCCCTGTCATTATATTCAGACACCTTGACATCTGCACAGTTCTTCCACAGCCGTCGCTTCTGGAACAGTTGTTATTGTCGTAACAGCTGTCTGTTGGACAATAATTGTCTTATCAGCAGTAACGGTGACGCAGCACTCGATACTCTCAGTTCAACGTGCCATCTTCATATTATTTAAAGGAATAGTTTAACATTTTGGGGTATATTAGCTTGAGTAAAGTAAAAATGATGCTTAGCGCCAGAGGATGATTAGCTTTAGCTTAGCATAAAGACTTGGAAGCGGGGGGGGGAGAGAACAGCTAGCCTGCCTCTGTCTGAAGCTGCAAAATCAACCCATCATAATGTGATATACACCTGTTCTTCTAACTCAGTGGTTCTCAAACTGTGGGGCCCGGAGGTATTACAGGGTTGGGGAAATGTAGATATTTTTTATTTTATTATTTTAAATAATTGTGAAAATGCCCGGATGTGATTTGATCCGCCCATTTTACCGGGGATGCATTGGATGAGACTTGTGCGTACTTGAGACAGCCAATATCCCAGAATGCATTTCGCATTTTCAAATCTGTGGTTTAAATTACGCCGTTACGGTTCCGCATGCGCGACCGCGACAGATCCTTTTGCGAGTTGCGACTCACACTTGTAGACCTAATGGTGTGTTACTCGCGTGAGTTTAGTCGCTCGACTTTATGTGGTTAATTCGCGTCATTCGCTACTGGCTTTACTCGCCCCTTGAAGGGGGCGGGGCTTATCTACGTAAAAACAGTACCGTTTCCCCCATCCACCATTAAACTAACCACTAGTTTTGCTTTAAACTTCTTGTGGAAGTCCCTCTAATGTCGGACCATCAAACGCCCCCGTGTCCGGGTTCATAATATCATCCGTAGCCGCACAACAGCGTCTGAATGACGGCCGCTGCCAGCGCTGCTTCAGGCGGATCAGCAGCTGTTTGATTCAAACCGGCAGGACGGCTGTGATGACGCGCAGAGCTTCCTCTGTGAGATCGGCTTTTCTGCTGTTGCCTCTCTCAAAACAAAATACAGATCGAAGCTCAACTCTGAGCATGAATTGAGAGTGGCCGTATCAAATCTACAACCCCGTTTTACAAAGATTTGTAGTGGAAAGCAGGCTCATATCTGCACTAATTTAGTTTTGTTTTGCACCGGTTGCACGTTATTGTTGTTTTGAAAAGATATGCAGTGTAAAACTCTTTATTGCCAAATATTTTTAACTGGTTTTATTTAGTTTTTCACAGGTTGAACTTTATTGTTATTATCCTGAAAAGATATTCAGTACAAAACATGTTAATTAGGCTATTACAATGAGCTATTTTTGCCAAATATTAGTTCTTTTTTTGCACAACTTTGTATTGTTCTAACAAAGTGATTGTACGTTTTATTTGTTTTTGTCCGATGGAGCAATCTGGTTTACATGAAAGTGACTTACATTTTCTTTGTTCTATTATTAATAAAAGCACAGATAGAGGAGTCACAAAATGTCATTATTTCAATAAAAATTCAGCATGGACCATTTTGTTACAATTTTGTAGGGGCGGTGGGGCCCGAACATGTTTCGTCCTCCAAAGTGGGGCTTGACAAAAAAGGTTTGAGAACCACTGGTCTAACTCCTGGCAGGGAACGCTAATAAGCGTGTTTACCAATAAGGGATGAGCATGAGTACTCAATTTGGACAAGTATTCGTTCAACATATTGAGTACTTTTCTTTTTGTTATGAACATTATGTAATTCAAGTCCCATCTGTGCAGATGGCAGACACATGAGAAGAAGACAAAACATGGATTCAGGGGTTTTCATATCACGGCATCCTGGTTTCTTCCAGACTAATCCAGCACAACCCAACCAGCAGAAGAGCTTCTGTGTGTGTGTGTGTGTGTGTGTCTCAGACATTAAGTCAGCATGCAAACCGTTCCCGTGTAGATACATATCTGTGTGAGCATCCAAGTGTATCAATAACTCTCAAATGACCATTCCTCCTGGATCCGTGCCTGGCTCCTTGGACGTCGACACTAATAATTAGGGAGTCATCGACTTCCAAACGCTAAGCTTTTCAAAGAGGCTTTAAGGGTTCCTCGCAATTACGGCACTCTGGCAGAATAATATGCTTGCAGCTTATCCTTACTACTTCTGCATGTACACACACACACACACACACACAGTAATGCCAGCTACTTGCAGACGACAGAAGGAAGTATGGTTGAACACGCGCCCTTAAACTGGCGCGTTGCTGCCGGCACTCATCTGCAGAGTACATTTCCCCTCAGCAGTCCTCTGGTTTACTGAACAAAGCGGTGTGTGTGTGTGTGTGTGTGTGTGTGCGGGGAGAGGGGGGTTGCTGCTCCGTCCTCTGCTGTCAGTGCATGTCATACACGTTGTACAATACAGTGAATGTGTGGAGGAAGCAGCGGCTGGAGAGGACAGCTTTACACTGTGCCAAGTCATCCATTACGATCAATGGCATCGGACAAAAGCGAGCGGTCTTAATGAAAAGCTTCCTGCTTCTGCTGGCTCGAAAAAAAACATCCCTTTGAGACATTTAGCTCGGAGGCGATGAGCGATGCACAGCGGCAACGGTCTGCGTTCAGGCAAACTGCTGCTGCGTCCTTTTATTCACAAAGGGAGTCTTAACCAACAACTACAGGGATGCGAGTTATCATTTTCTTCATAGATTCATTTGTTGTTGAGTGTCAGGAAATAGTGAAAAACGCAGATCACAACTTATTCTTTATGTTTAAATTGTTTGTTTTGTCCAACAAACAGTAAAATAATAATTTAATTCAGTTGAATTAAAAAAAGTTCCTCTCTTGAATGACAACATTGATAAAGCGACTAATTGTGTTAATATCTGGTAGTAATAGTGTCAAATGTTATTTATACAACTTAATTAAGAAATCAACAAGAAAGTAAAATAATGCTATTTTGATAACTGATCTTTTGTTGCTCTAATTAAAAGATTGCTTTTCTCATTAAATACCATATCATTATAAATTTAACTCAGGGTTTTTTGCTTTTCAATTTACTAAACAAACTTTTTTTTTTAATTATACAAATGTTAAGGTCGCTTTTTGACATCTGAGATTGAGTTACCAGTGAATGATTACAGGAATAAAACTAAAGGACAAATGATAAATTAATTTATATGCTCGCCTGCCTTTGCATACAAGTAGCCATTACAAATAGCCATTTTCAAGAGAAATCTATTCATCCATCCATCCATCCATCCATCCAGCTCAGGCCTTTTCACATCGTTTCCGAGCTGGAAACCCTTCACAGATTCACTCGCTGCAGTAACACCCAGACACACGAGCAGACGCTGAGATGTAATTCCAGCTAAATCACGGTCACTATTACTCTACTATCCCTAATCCCGATCCCATTCTCTGCAGGCTACTAGACCAACTGTCTGGATTATCAGGATAAGGATAAGGACAGGTGGAAGACAAGAGATCCGTCTGTCTGGTTTTCTGGGTTGCTGGCTGTCTCTGCTCTGCTTCAGCATCATGAAGGCAAAACGATTTAAAAATACTTTTTATTTTAAAAGAAAGTATGAAATCCAGAGCGTATCTATTGCCTCTCAATGGCTCTCAACGTGGCGGAAGTCATGGTGCTCGCAGCTCATGGTGCAAACAATGCAAACAGTGCTGAAACAGTGTTTAAATGGCAATGTCGTCGGCCGTTATGAGGACGCTCACATGGCAAATAGTTGCTCGCTGCTATATTAATGCTCTGAATCTCATATAGAGAACCTTTAAACAATTCAGAGACCGTCCCTGATGATCGAAGGGAACGGCTGTGTTTCTGTAATATAATAAGAGGTACATTTTCCCCATTTCTCTGCTGGTGAAGGGCAAAAAAAGAAAAATGCAAACATCATTAAAATGCCAGACCTGCCATCACTCTGCAGCTACTGTCTGCCTTCGACATGCTGATCCATCCAGCTTTCAAACTGCCGGTGAGAAGTGGATGAGACGACGGGCTTGGCAGCGGCTGACAGCAGCTAATAACTCCAGCCTAAATCTCGCCGGCGCTCAGGAGAGGCTGCAACAGTTGCATCTTCATTTCACGCCGTGGATCAGACTAATGGAACAGGTGTGAATGAATGTGTAATGTTTTTCCCCTTGGAGCGGCCTGAAAGCTCAGCAGACTTTTGAAATGCAAATTCAAAGTGGTGAGATGCACGGAAAAAAAAAGAAGAAGAAAAGTAACAGCTCGGCCAAGTCCTGACAGAATATCATAGTAGGTGGTTTTTACACACACACACACACACACACACACACACACACACACACGGCGGTCAATATAACAGCAAATGCAGACGTCTGCTTGAGCGTGATGCCGTCTGAGTCGGTACCAAACCACATCAGGAGAGGCGTTGTAGTAATATTCACAATGCCGGTTAACATTTTCTGCTGGACACCAGTCTGGCGGGGGTGTTGTATTAATACCACGAGACTGATGTGTCAGGAGTGTCTTGCTGCTCCTGAGGAGACTGGCAGGGTTGCAGCACCCTGCTCTCTGGGCGAGGCTAAAAACAGCTCAGTCCTCCCGGCAGAAATGTGCTCAAACCTCTTACGCAATTTCAGTATGTTTTTCATCGCTGCGGCTTTCCGGATCGGAACCGAGCTCGGTGATCCTCGGTGATCCGGAAAAAGGCAGTCGAAGCGCAGAGAGAGAAAGGTCCTTTTACGGACTGGACGGAGGAGAGGGAGTCGGGAGTCATAGGAGTGGATCATACAAACAAACAGGGTGGGGATCAGCCCGACTCCTGTTATTGCTGAGGGCAGCATCTCGGTGACTCAGTGGAGGGTAATCTGCTCTAACTACAGACGGAGCACGGTTGCACAACAGTGTGGCGTAACTGCTGCTCACGCCTGTGCAGAACAATCTACACACACCTGCAGATTCGGTTTGACACCTGGGGCTGCCGAGCTGAAAATAAAACTCTTGTGTCACTCAGGAAGGCGATGAAAAGCTGAAAGCGCACCGTGAGCTGTTATTCCGATATATAAATATATATATATATATATGTGCATCTGTGAAACGTTGTCTAACTGTCCCGAAGCTGCGGTACAAATGACTCACCAGACTGGTTCTCAGAGCACCGCTGCCCCTCACAATCAGGACTTACGTTCCAAAACAACGGCAGCAATGTGGACTTCAATTGCTTCAGGTTGACCATGTTGCACCTCAGTTTTAACAGGAACCAGCCAGCCATCATCCAAATGCTGTGAGACACTGCATTTGTCCCAGCATGCCCCCTAAACCTAGACGCCGCTGCAGGCTTCCATCTGTACGAACACACACAGTGAGTGCAAATGATCTGGCTCCGGTGCTGGGTGGCATCCTCGGGTATACGGTTGGTTACTCAGCCAGGTGTATCGTTCACCTCCCTACCTCTCTTACGCACACTATTGGGGCCAAAGGAAGACGCACAAAAAGACAGCAACAGTGGCCTTTTGTCCAAAATAAATACAATGCAGCAAATAGCTGCTCGAAGCTGACCCCAGAATGTCAAAACATGGAGGATATCTGTCGGTTGAGGGAGACTGGAGAGGAGTGAGGATTTGATTATTGTGTATTCAGAATAAATGTATGATTGCAACAGCTTATTAAAGTAGAAATAGTAATGGAAGTTACTACAAGGAACTTTGATTTTGGCGGTCCCTTTGGGAGTGTTTTCCAACACCAGCTTCCCTTTAGAAAACATCTAATTTAAGTACAGAAGGGGTCTGACGATCCGGTCAGTCCTGGTTCAGGTTCCCCCCTTGTGCCACCCTTCCCTCCAGCAGGGCCCAGCAATACTACCATCCTTCCTTATATGCATATGCATTCAGGACAGGAGTCTGCAGATTATATAAAAGCTTTTCCTCAGATGACAGGCGAGCTCTGCTCCAACATCAGTGTGCCTGTTTGATAAATCAAATGCACGTCACCGCAGTAGGTGCAGAGCGTGTCAGTAAATCTTCCATAGAGATAAACCCGACCAACCGGAGCGGTAAATCCAACACAGAAAGCTGGTCCCACACTGTTTAAAAATGAAAAGTAAACCCCCAAGCTTAACCCTTGTTAATAAATCAATTATTTTTAAAAGCTTATTCGGGGCTTATCTCAGCTTCCCCTGAACGAGAAGCAGGGTACACACTGTGCAGGTCTTTTTACAGGGCTGGCACGCGTACACAAACACATTAACAAGCGGCAATTTAGAGTTTCCACTTGGCCTAGCGTGAATGTGAAGGGAAGGTGTGGAGGAAAACCAACGTAGACCAGAGGTGCAAACACAGAGCGGCTTCGGCTGGCCGGATCGGGTTCGAACCCGGCATGTTCTTGCACCGAGGCTGCACAACCCATCTAATATTAATTGCGATCAAGATTTTCGGCTTCCCCACAGTGAAATGAGCCCGATCCACGGCGGTGTTGAAGTTTAATATGCATGCATAGCAGAAGAGTAACGAAAATGCACAGAGTTTTTTTTGGCCATTATCTCGTGGCATTCCCCGCTAACCCACCACGCGGCCCAAATGATAATAGTCAGTACCGCTGCTGTCGAAGCAGCTCCGTCGCACCAGTGCGAGCTCGGCAATCACCCCGGTTCCCTGCTGCTGCGGTGAAACATCCCTCCTTTCCTCTGTACCAGAATAGGTGCAATTACTGAAGCCCCGAGCAGGCAGCACTCTAATTCCATGTGGGTGTTTAAGATGAGTTTGACAGCTTTATGCTCCTGGTACTGCTGATTATGAAACAATACCAGCCCGCGCAGTGGGCACGGTAACTCTCCTAATTGAAAACAGCGGGCCTCACTTCCCCTCTGAGGGGAAGACGCTGCAGTTGCGAGTGTGTAAAACTGAGCCGCATCCAGCGGCACGAGCAACCTTTTGCAGCTGCAAAGTCGCCGCGATAATAAGAAGATGCAGATGGGAATTCTTCACGCCTCCCTATCTGTATCTCCAGCTAATGTCTTTACTCCCCCCCCCGCTCACTCATCTTCCCAGCACTCAGAAAATGTGAAAATAAAAAAAAATAACCTGAAACAGCGCAAGGACAAACAGCAGCATCGCCGCCCCCACACACACCCACACACACACACACACACACTTGCAGACGAAATCAGCAGCATGCAAGACGTGACTGAATGTGCGTCATCATCTACGTAACACACTGACATCAAATAACCTGGCGGAGGCATACGCGAGCCCTGTGCATCGGCCACCGGGATACGAACTGCTGATGGCACGCACGGCCACAGCGGGAGAAAGAGCGAGAGACCTTGAAGGAGGGAGGAGGAAGCGAATAGATGGCAAATTCCACAGAAGGCAACCACCCTTTGTGCCTCCCTCAGCAATTCTGACAGGCCTTGCCTAAAGCGGAGAACTGAGAAAGACACGGAGGGGAGGGCAGGGTGGACTGATGGATAGTGACAAATGAGTTGCTGAGCCTAAGGGATCAGTAAGGGATGAGGAGGAAGGAGAGGAGAGCCAAGGTCAAAGGTGAGAGGTAGGGCTGCACGATATATAAAATAAATGCCGTAGTGGTATTTTCGATCCTGCAATATATATTGCAATATGACAAGAATACAGGATTTTTATTCTTTTTTTTCAGATGACTCCAAGGTCCTGTTCTTGGGCAACACCATCCTTTTCGACAAACAAAAATAAATCCTTGCAAATCTTCCTTTCTCCTGTTTTCTCCTTGGGAAAATGTGAAACGAGCAAGTTTCTCCTTTTGTATCAAGCAACAAAACAAGTTGCAGCACGACATGTTGGAGTTTATTAGCCTGACTTAACGATGCGACTGAACCATGCAGTATATTGTGCAGCCCTAGTGAGATCAGTTGGAGTGCTGGGGAGAAGATAAGTGAGCTAATGCTGTCTTCTGACAGAAGACTATGGGGACAAATTACGATTGCCTGAGAATGAGGAGCTCCGAGCGAACGGGGCTAAACGCTCAGACGGATATTTAACAGCCAGCTGTGACGCCCACACGCGGCGTTGTATTCACAACGCGCAGCGGCTTACAATTATACGTGTGCGAGATCTGATGTTAACCGAGCTCTCAGTTTGAGCGCTTGTTACGCGAAACAGCCAATGTGGGAGACCGATTTCCATCCATTCCTATTGACTAGTGCTAATGCCAGATTGTCGTGACACGGCCATAGAAATGAACACAACCCCTGGGTTTAACACATGTTAGCTGAATAGCCTTTCATGGCCTCTTCCTGTACGACCCGTCACTGACAGATGCTGCAGTGTGATTCACGCCTACCCCTCCCTGCCGCTGGGCTCATCAGACAGACTAGCTTAACATACAGAACCTTTGCATTGCAGAAGACACTCACAGTTTCAGAGGTAAAAATATAAAAAGGAGAAGATCGACAAGTTAAATGCACCGTTACTGTGCTGATTAACGAAACATAAATAAACAACAAAACATCACTTGTGTGGAGCTGATGAGTTGTTGTTGATAAAACTTGCGTTCTCTCTACTGACCAGCAGGGGGCGACTTCTCCGGTTGCAAAAAGAAGTCAGATTGTATAGAAGTCTATGAGAAAATGACTCTACTTCTCTCATGATGTATTCCCTCAGTAAACATTTTAAACATGTGTTTGTGGTCTCAATCTCTAGTTTCAAGTATTTGTCAATACAGCATGATGGTCATTTAGTAAATTATGGTCCATTTAGAGTCAAATAGACAATAAAGCGGAGTATGCCGTAGTATGCTGACTGTGATTGACAGGTCGCTGACTACCAGATGTTGTCTCTACGTCACTCCTGTTCACCGGTTGCAAAAAATCAAGACGGCAACAGCCGTAATTTATGATAGCGACGGCCAAATCGCAGAATCGTGATGACTACAAATGAATGAGTGAAATCACTCACGTGGAACACTGTTTACATTACAGCAGATGTTTGTAAATACAACTTTATAGAATAATGGATTACAGTGTGTATACCAAACTCCATAGAAAATGTTACTAGGAAGTGTATGATTTTCTTTATATTTCACTTCTACTTCACAGCGAGTACCTTTGGAAGCCAAACAGCGTTTTGTTTGTTTCACTGGAAGACTTCTTGCAAGGTATCGACTCGACTGGTTCTCTTTAACAGGACTTCTTAAGCACTAATGTTCCCCTAATAGAATAACGCAGCAGTGCTGCATCGATGACGGGCATAAGTGAAACAGGCCATGCCTCAGTAATATTCAAAACCAACTCAACCCGCAGCATTCGCTGACTCGGACATGAACAGAGCAGAAGCTAAATGGGGTAACAAAGTAACAGATGTTAGTGTGATGAAAGACAAGAAACATTAAGTGCTCAGCGCTGTCTTTCAGTCTTCTACCCAATCCTGTGTAATCACTCTACGAATCGCATTGTGCTATGAAGATTTGTCCTCTGTTGCTTTTAGAAACCTTATGTTTTGCTGCTCTCTCAGCTATTACAACACAACACAGACAGGTGAATGCCAACTGTCCATACATAAACAGTCACCTGAATACATTTGGTATGGAGGCGGGCTCAATAATGCATCCGTTTAAGGCTGTTCATTGGCAAGTGAAAGATCACACTCTCTCTCTTCAGTGTTTTCTGTTGCATGTGAAGGTACACACACTTGTGAAATCACCCCCATCCCCCAATTCATGAGACACATGGCAGCAAGCATGATGATAGAAAAAAAAAATAAAAACATCTTGCAGCCAAAGAAAAACGGGCATTTCCATCCTCTGGCTCGTAACCGTCGGCAGATTCACGACCCCGTTCTGAGCTCTTATCGAAGTCAGCGCTTTCCTCACCGTGGGACAATAAAAATAAAAAAAACAGTGATTTACAGTGAACATGATGACACGTGAAAGCAGCATGATGTACTGCTGTTAGACTCAAGAGCCCGAACATGTAGCTTCAGCCAGCCATGTATGTATTTACAAACATGTGCACATCTATTAGCATAGTCAACACATTATCATGCGTCTTTATGTCGATGATGCAGTTGTTTATCACAAAGCTCAATCTAATTAGCTTTGAACAGGTTTTAAAAGCATGCAAAACTAAATACATGTTAATTTTCCAAAATGAGAACTGATTACCACAATTTGAGAATCATCGCTCATCTCTCTCTCTCTCTATCTCTGTAAGACGAGAGCGTCATTGGCTCTCATTTATTCATGAAGCCAGTCGAAATAGACCTCATCATTTCGTCTAACTTCTCTGAAGATCGCCAAACTTCTTCTACAGATTAACTTCAGCGACACAAAAGAAATACAGAATTCGGAAAGCGTTACTTTAACATGCACTGTTCCATCCCTCAGGAATAATTTGCAACAGATTTTTGCAAACATTATTAGTCTTATTATCGAAGTCCACAACCTAAGCAACAGCTGAGAGGTGGGTACTTAGACCTCAGCACACCTCGTTCATCAATGATAAACGCACAACTAATGCTTATCTTAAAGCAGCCACAACACAGGAGTGAGCGACAAAGCAGCTACACACATTCAGCCTCAATAGACTGGGATTAAGACATTAAGGCATTTAAGTGACTCAGAAAACTCTCTAATTGTTTCTTAAATTACATTCAGTTCATCCCAATTGATACTGGACTTTAGAGGCAGATACGTAGATGTTGGCTGATACATAATTCTTTGCATAAATACATAACATAAAGTTGTTTATTAAAGTATGTTTAGCACTGAGCGCTGTCTTGCTTTTATATATTTTTTTTTCTTTCTTTTTTTGCACAATACTGACATACTGATTGCAATAAATATCTGATTATATAGCAGCCTAGTCGATTTATATCGCTTCAGTTTTAACGACTGGCTTTCACCATACATCATGGCCTCAACCAATGGTCCCTTTGCACAAGACACATTTCTGCTGTGTCACATTAGGAAAAGCACAGAATCAGAATCAGAATCAGAACCATTTATTGCCATGTATGCTTACACATACAAGGAATTTGTCCTGGCGGAAGGGTGCATACATTTAACAATACACATTTAACAGTTAACGCAGTGCAATAAATGAGGATGAATGGATGAATGAATATCTACATTGAGACAGCAGCATAACAAAATACCAAAAGTAAGATAAAGTGCATGGAATGTGCATGAGTGTAAGTGTTGTGTGAAAGTGGCAAGTGCAATGCCCAGGTGTCAAGTGTATTCAAGTCAAGTATAAGTATAAGGCTATGTGCAGGGGAGTGCCCGGTGGTGCAAATAATCAAATTACGATGGCTGAAAACTAGGGATGCAACGATACCATTTTTTACAAACCGATACGAGTACGAGTATTTTTATTTGTGTACTTGCCGATACCGAGTACCGATACCGATACTTCTTAGATTTGGTCTCCATGAAAGTGCAATTAATTTGGAGGCAGATTTTATTTTATCCTCTGCAGATTATGTCAAGCCTATAGTACAAAATTAACAGAAGGCTATCCCAAGCTTTAAACTTCTTGTGGAAGTCCCTCTAATGTCGTACCATAAAACGCCCCCGTGTCCGGGTTCATAATGTAAGCGATAATATTAGGTATCGAGCAATTATATAGGAAGCTGTGTTCCAAGTTATGTTTCCGGTGCTTTTATTGTGGAGGGAGAAACGGAAAGGAAAAGAGGAGTGGAATTGTGGGATATACGTGTGTGAAGGAGATAAAAAAGTGGTTCAAGTTACCCTGGAGCGTGTTTTCATTTTATTATAATTACAAATATAGACACACAACAGACACTCGGCTACAATAATATCATCCGTAGCCGCACAACAGCGTCTGAATGAGGCCGCTGCCAGCGCTACTTCAGGTGGACCAGCAACAGTTTGATTCATTTCCGTCGCGTTCGGTGTGAACGCAGCATTACTCTACACACCTTGCTGCAAGAGCTGCAAGAGAGCGACGAAAGAGCCGTATGCGGCTCTGGATCACGGGTTGCCGACCCCTGCCCTAGACGTTGAAGTCAGGTAGGACAACAAATCTTTTTCTCCACAAAGCGCGACCAGTTTGTTGTAGCGAAATACTGTTGAGTGGTATCAGTTCTTGGTATCGGCAATTGAAATCGATACGAGTACGAGTATTTTAACGCAGTATCGACCCCCGATACCCCGATACCGGTATCGGGGGTCGATACTGCGTTAAAATACTCGTACTCGGTGCATCCCTACTCGGTGCATCCCTACTGAAAACCATTTAACTGTTTAGTGTTGTGCGTGTCTGGGACATTCCTATAATCAACAGCAAAAGCAGTGCTTATCCTATTATGAGGACAAATGGCAATGTGTGTCTTGTTGTCACCTATAAGGAAACACTCATAAAATATATTGAAATATTATATCTGGCCACACTGCCATGGTGACTGTGGTCTGTTCCTCTCAGCCCTCCTTCGGGAGGAAATTGTGTAATTTCAGGCTCCAGTAAAAAAGCCAAGATGGTGGCAAAAGGTAAACCCAAAGTGAGGCTTTAATTTAATGGTTTCTTCAGAAAACATAACGGGTGATACTGGTGTGATACTGGTGTTTTTCTCCAGCCTGTATGGGTGACAGGTGATAATTCAAGGTGCCCACAGCTGGAAACGAGAGAGGGGAAAGCTGGCAGCTGGCAGAGACAAATTTGGTTCCTTGGGAAAAGGAGGCCATTAAATCGCTCGCTACACCCCTGGCTCCTTCATATAAAAGGTAATTAATTACACATATGTACAGCTATAAACTACTATATTTTAAGTGATATTGCCCTTACCGAGCCCTGGTTTGACGTGTCGCTCACCTGACACGACTGCACTTCCACCACTGACGTAAAAACCGTTACACACCAACGGCAGAAAAATAACCGTTACACACCAACGGCAGAAAAATAACCGTTACACACCAACGGCAGAAAAATAACCGTTACAATCAAACTTTACCTGCTGCCCACATTAATTCCCGTAGCTAGCTGCTAGCTTAACGTTAGCCCAGCTGAGTCCTTGCTAGCAAAGATGAGTCGGGACTTTCTGTTCACAGCAGATGGAAATGGTTGTCAAGCGGGTTATGAAACGTACATTAAAAGACGGGTAGGGGTTTTATTTGAAAAGGTGGATTTAAAGTACCCATGTCTGCGGCGTCCATCCCGTAGCTAACTCCGACGACCGTGTCCCCATCATCGGATGCTGCGGCCCCGGATAGCGGGCTCCCGTCCCCGGCCTCCGACAGCCCGACCGCTCCCTCGGCTGCTGCTTCCATTCAGCCTCCCGGAGAGGGGGTGGGTTGGGGGGGGGGTGGGCGGAAGAAATTTGAAGAAAAAAAAAATTAAAATAACCAGGCAAGCCCTCCGATTAAAAGACCCACGGCGGCGTCGTGATCCCGGCGAGCGGAAAGAGGAGGGGGGGACGTATCGTTGGGTATGCAGCAACTAGTCAAACGGAGGAATGTGTGGTAGTTATCCGCGATGGTCCCCTCATTTGTGCGGCGTATCCTCACGACGTCGGCGGCGGAGCAGCGTCCGCTCCTCTCAGGTCGACTGCACCGCACTTGCTGCTGCTGCTGCCTGGTATTTTTGTGTGTGTGTGCAGCCGGACACCGTGGCTTCCCCCCGTTCCTCCCTCCCCACCCTGCTAAGTGGGCTGTGACTCCCTCTGCAGGAGGCCGAGGGAACTGCAGCTTGGCGCCTTTGGATGCTCCGAGTCACATGCAGAGGTCAAGTTGAACTGGTGGGGAGAGAGTCATACTGGTTGGATTATATATATATTTTATTATCCTTGTGCAACAAATCAAAGGGATGCACAACGAAATTCTGTTGTAGCCCATTTGTAACAGAACAAATGCAAAACAATAACACGGTAGTACATACCTGTAGTGCGTTTTTTTTATTTTATTTTTGCATCATAAGGAATGTAAACATCAGGCAAACAAACAACTTTCTGGGCCTCTCTAGTGGTACAGTTCTCCTCCTGGCTCTGAACCGCTGCCCTCTGCATATTATTGATGTAGTAATGTATATGAATTTCTGACTTGTCTTGTCTTGACAACATGTATTATGTTTTTGGTTCAAAAACAGGAAGTGTTTATTCAAGTGCAAAGAGGACAGCCCAGAACTAATGGCATAATTAGAAATAATTCACAATACCGGATCAATGACTATGAATGTACATAACACTTGGTGTTATCTCTTAACAATTCCAACATGAAGTCAGATATTTATACTTTTTTTCCGGTTAAACTTGCCATACTTTTATCACATCATTTTAGAGTTATTGACAGGCATCTGCAGGCATCTGTAGTTTAGCAAGGGAAAAAAATAAATCCCAGACCAGATTATTTCTCTGGTGGAATCTTTTAATATCTACTTTTTTATGGCTTTATAAGGCTACTTGAAAGGATACGGTTAGTCTAAATTAGGCCTTTATCTCACATTGTTTCATTTGAATTATTCTTGGTGACCTGAAAAGGTTAAAGTATCCAGTATTTCCTTCAGGCAAACGCAAATGAGAGGAACACGTAATCGTTTGACTTTGACCTCGACTGTGATGGGAATAATACTGTGCTTCTCATCGACGTATTGAGTTCAATATCCAAAAGATAAAACTGTGTCATTGTTCATTTTTCTGCCCAGAAAAACAAATCTTACAGTTTCATTTTTAAGCCCCGGCGCTCACTCGTGAACGGTTCTCTGACACGCTTGAATTTGTTCTGTATGACAGAAATGGATTATCTGTCTTTTTTTCCTCCATTTCCATGAAAACGAATAAAAAGTCTTTGAGCACATCAATCGCTCAGGACAAAACACATCTATTCTACAAGCAACACCAACATAATACTAGATAATATAACTTGCTTTTCTTGGCAGACAAACAATACAGACAACAATATAATTTGAGGAAAATCTTAGAGCATTTTATTATGAAAACAATGCCACACATTGATCTACTAAAAGAGGTAATGATCCATTTAGGGGTCCTTTCTCTTTCTCTCCAGAGAACCAAATGATTTCTAGCTTGGTAATCCTCCCAGGAGGTTTGCACGCCTATTTTCATCAGGTCTGCTCGGCCCGCCATGCGGGTTTATGAGCGAACCGTCACTGGTTCTGGGGTGGAACCAAACTATGTCCACTGGTTCTGGGAGAGGCAGCGAAAGGAGCGAAAGGGACAGAAGATCAGTGAGCGAGGCATCGGTCGGCCATGAGGAGTTTACAAGTATCGGGGAAGATCCTTCTCCACCACCTGGAACGAAAACAAGAGAAGTTGACATCAATTGTCCTAATGGAAGTGTATTAACACCTGGAGAGACATTACACTACACAAATATGAACAGTTACAGTCACACACATATTCTGCTTTTTTTATTATAATGAATTATGGATTTGAGATAATAGGAGTCAGTATATATTAAAGTCAATTCACATTAAATCCCAAATCCTCTGTTTTGTTTATTCATTCAACTCATTCGTCATGTACACAATGTTTTATCTGGACAGTTTCACATGCAAAGAGCTGTACAAAAACTGTTTTTTTTTTTGAAAAACAAAAAACTCTTCCCAGTGTCACCAGGTCTCTGAAGGCAAATAATTACACAGCCATGTAGGACAGATACACAAGTCAAGATAAAAACACTACAGTATCTGTGGCAAAGTACATACACTGGGATCGTCCATGGGTCCATATCTCTTCACCACCTGACCCTCTCTGTTGATCAAAAACTGAAGAGAAAGAAGAATAAGAGAACACTACAACACATTGAACATCACATTTATGAATCAAGAATATATTTATGTTACTTTTAGAATGAAACACTTTTCAGAAGCATTTATAGGATTCTTCCAATAACTAATCTGTACCCTCATAATAGTAAATACGCTATAGAGATAAACTATAAACAGTAATGTCGAAATTTATCATAAATAATCATTAAAATAATATTTACCTTGGTGAAATTCCACTTGATACTACTGCAGAAATGAAAACAGATCACATGTTAGAGTAACAATTGATTGAGAGGAGGTGGCTCTCAGCATTATGTCATCAATAAACAGTTGTGATGTCACCACTTACTTTCCCATGAAGCCTTTCCCGTTGGGCTGCTCCTTCAGCCACTTCCACAGAGGATGAGCGGCGTCCCCGTTCACATCAATCTTACTGAACATGTCGAACTGAGCGTTGTAGGACTGTGCAAAAGTTTTGATCTGAGTTTCATTGCCGGGCTCCTTCAAAATAAAACAAGTTGAGAGAAACAACAGAACTGATCAGCACCTTTATCAAAACTTTATCAAAACATCCGTTTATAACCTCAAACACAACTCGTGCAGTATAATCCAAGTTTGGTTTATCCAGTCGTATGCTCACTTATTAGATATGTAGCTTTAATATAAAATGTGTAATTTACCTGGTTCCCAAACTGGTTAGAAGGGAAGGCAAGGATGCGTAAACCTCTCTCAGCGTATGTGGCGTGCATCACTGCAAACTGAGAGTAGTTTATCGGGGTTTTGCCTCATTTAGAGGCAACGTTGGTGATGATGACGACATCCCCCCTGAAAGTACAAAGACACAAACGTCATGTTTTAATGATGCTGCAGCAGATTTAGGGAGAGAATATGTAATTGTGATATATATATATAATTATTGTGTTAACATTGTGTTGATATTCATTTTTCTATTTTGATGCTTTGGCAACATTGTTTTTTTTCTCCAACTTTCATGCCAATAAAGCCACATTTAAAAATGAAATTGAAATGGGAAAAACATATCAAAGACTGATTTACCTGTATTTTTCTAGGGAAACCAAGTTTCCATCAATATCTATCGCTGAGAAGTCATAAATAGATGTGGCTGTCGTCTCTGTCGAGGCAGCCTGTAAGGAAGAGGAAAACAAACTTGAGTGATGAGGGTTTAATTTCAAAATGCACTTTTATCCTGCTTTATGAATAATAGATACCAAGACATTTATATTCCAGCAGATATAAGTATTTCCCCTGAGAATGCATCTTTAAAAAGAGTTCCGCATGCAACTCATTTAATAATGCATCCAAATATCACACAAAATAATGCCTTAAAATAAATGACAACGTAAATAAATAAAGAACACATTTAATGATTAATTGAGTTCATCAAAATCGGACTTGGTCTGCAACAGAACCCATCATTCCCTCTCTCATTGTGTTCTTACCACAGCCTGCAGCAGGACAGAGAAAAGGACGGCGGACCCTATGAGGCGCATGTCTGCCCTTCAGTAAGGTCCTCTGAAGGCCGAAAGCGATCAAATCTGTAAACCGCTTGAGTGGCTCCAGCTACCCCTCACTCGTCAGACCACAAACCCACTACTCTGAGGGACACGATC
Source organism: Cottus gobio (assembly GCA_023566465.1). NCBI lineage: Eukaryota > Metazoa > Chordata > Actinopteri > Perciformes > Cottidae > Cottus > Cottus gobio. The sequence goes on from CM042217.1 coordinate 4,254,716, forward strand.
CGGTGTCCTCATGTAAAAGGGAACGGGTTGATCATTAACAGGATTGATAATAGATCCACATCAGACATGCGCATGCACCACGGTCCACAGTCCACCCCATTATCACAACCTCCTAAATAACGGCGAGGCTTTATAGGCTTTATTACCGCAATCAATCTGTATATCCCGTACCTATATCACTAACTTATTATCTGTAAAATACTTATTATTATCTGTATATTGGTATTTACTGCTATTGCACTTCTGGTTGGATGCTAAACTGCATTTCGTTGCTCTGTACTTGTACATGTGTAATGACAATAAAGTTGAATCTAATCTAATCTAATCTAATCTAATCTAATAGAAGCTATGACAAATAGGTCATGTGGGGGTGAGCCTCATGTGACCGGGGCAAAGGGCAACCGTCTGAGGCAATACATAAAACTCACGATGTAATGAGCTTTATATCAGAATGAAAAGCAAGAAAAAGGTTGCGTCCGCGAATGAGAGCACATAACCTCTCAAATCTCTTCCAAGAGCACAAGAGTCACAAAGGCTGAGACGAAAACGTGTTCATTCTAATCATAAGCTGGAAAAACAAAAGAATGTGTGTTCAAACCAATTAGAAAGAATAAATCAGTGTAATAACTAGCAGACAAAGCATTGAGCTGTTGGGCAACACACTGATCAGGTATTATTTATTACACAGTTTTCTGGGAAGTCTACGTGGGAATCATGATTTATGGTGACAATATAACTTTACTGAATGATTCAAAATATACAATGAAGTAGCCAAAACAATACATAAATGAAAATGACCAATTAAATATAGTAATAATAATAACTATAAATGTTTTAAGAGGGAAAGTCATTTATATTTAATAAATTGAGGACATGGAATAAATTAATAATTACTATTTCGCAAGGAAGGAAATCAATTACATTACATTACATTACATTACATTTCATTTAGCTGACGCTTTTATCCAAAGCGACTTACAATAAGTGCATTCTACGGTTACATACAAGAATCAGAACAACAAGAATCAAGAAGGTACAATTTCGACAAAAAGTTCAACTACAAAGTGCTATCAGTAAGAGCCATTTCAGTGCTACTAAAGTGCTACTTCCTTTATTCAAGGTATAGTCGGAAAAGATGTGTTTTTAGTTTGCGACGGAAGATGTAGAGACTTAAATACATTTAATCCACTATTGTATTTATTTACAACTTTAACACCCTCGTACTTTACTTGAGTACCTTCATTTTTAGATTACTTTACACTCATTACTTCGCTACATTTACCCGTGTATAGTTTATATGAAGATGAATATTTTGTTATGGTAGTTTGTGAGAATGAGTTGCTTAAAGGGACGCTGGTATGATTGAACATCATTTCCGTTGCTTATATGTGTTAGAGCTTATGAGCTGTAACAGACGACGACCTTGTGATGACTGGACGTGTCGATGCATTTCTCAGACTGATAAGTCTATCAGCTGATATCAGCTGCAGGATGATGCTGCAGGAACATCCGGTGTTACGAACCAGGCTTATATATGGGGCGACCTTTCAATTGTGTCGCACTTCAACACCCTTAAGACACGTCAATAAAGGCTTTCGTAATTATTACTACTTTACCAAAATAACATTCACCATCGATTATATGCAGATTTTTAGAAGGGAAAGCATCGGTTGGTAGTTTTGCTGTGACGCAAATTAGAAAATCACAGGAGCCCCCGCACCGCACACACCCAGCACCGGATAGGTTAGGTTTACTTTACCGTTGTGGACAAAACAAAGTACAGTACCATCGTCAGGAGTGCTCCACTGCTCGCCAAAGCCCCAAAAGTCAAAATAGCATATAATGGCCTCATTGTTTCTACCAGAGAGGCCACATTTAATCTATGAAAAGCTGCACCGGAGCTGTTGACTCCGCCCAGCAGTTTGTTGTGAAACTGCGGCGGAAATGGGCGGATCGAAACCGTCAGAATAAAAGCGTTATTTTTTTTATTATTTAATGATCACTGTTATTATCAGTATGGTTACAATTATAGTAGTATTACTATTCGTATCGTACATAAATAATAATAATTGTCATTATTATTAGAAAAACGTAGTAATTCGTCAAAACTCCACCCACAGACTACGACACGAGCGTGACGTAATCAACTTGCGCCGATCAACGGAAACGTGCGTCGCGTTGTCCGCAGGAGCGAAGCTGGAAAGGTTAACAACAACAAAAAATAACCTTTAAGATAAAATATAGAGCGAGTAAAACGTCTGAGGCGATATGGATGACGACGAAGAAACATACCGGCTGTGGAAGATTCGTAAAACCATCATGCAGGTACGTTATTTCTTAATGTTTGATGTGTTTAGCCTGCTAAACGTAGCATGTAGCTAGTTTAGCCAAAGCAACGGTTCCGCTCTGTGATGTTGAAAACCAGGGACTTAGTTTATTCTGCCGTCAGTGTAAGGTAGTTTATGGGATGTAGTTTGACAAGCTTTTTGTTTCTAGTTGTTAACTGTGTCCGCAGATGGTGTTAAGTGCCTCTTGCTTTGCAGTACAAGCTAGTTTAGTCTTTCAGGAAGAGCACTAACATACTCTCAATAGACGGGGAAAAAGCTGTGAAATCTCCCACCTTTAATACTTTTTTTATATTTTCACAAATTGAATAAAGACATTTAAAAAGTGGGTTACAGGCAGGAAATAATGGAAACCTCTGCATTGCCTTCTAATTGCTGTTAGAGGTGGTTTACATAGTGAGGAGCTTTGAGTCCGTTCCAGCTTGACTTTGAAACATTATAGTTTATTCTGTACTCTCACCTTTCACACCCTCAGCTGTGCCACGACAGAGGTTACCTGGTGACACAGGACGAGTTGGACCAGACGCTGGATGAGTTCAAGAGCCAGTTTGGAGACAAGCCCAGCGAGGGTCGCCCCAGACGCACAGACCTCACTGTGCTGGTGGCTCACAACGACGACCCCACCGACCAGATGTTTATTTTCTTTCCTGGTGGGTTGATGCCTATTATTCCATGCAGGATGGGTAGCAGTCCTTTATTAAACAAACAAATACACAAATTGAGGCCATTGTATAATATATGACAGTGAGCTAAAAGGTGTTGAGCCTTGAATGTATGCCTATACATGCATGTGGTGTGCTATTAATATTATTAATATATCTTATTTTTCATCACTTTTCAGAGGAGCCCAAGGTGGGAATCAAGACGATCAAGATGTACTGTCAGAGGATGCAGGAGGAGAACATCACACGAGCCATCATTGTTGTTCAGATGGGCATGACACCGTCAGCCAAACAGGTAAACATCTGCATCGTACATTACATTTCTGAGCATCTCTTACCATCTTGTCGTCGTTTTGTTTTCTTTCTTGCTCTCTTGGTTCCCACATTTAATGAAATATCTTCTTGCAGTCTCTCGTTGACATGGCACCCAAATACATATTGGAACAGTTTCTACAACAGGAGCTGCTCATTAACATCACGGAGCACGAGGTAAACAACGCGCTGTATTAAGATCCCGTTGACTCCATTGACAGACTGAGAATCACATGTTAGTTTTTGATGCATTGTTTTGTCTTTCAGCTTGTTCCAGAGCACATCGTTATGACAAAAGAGGAAGTGGTTGAACTTCTGGCAAGATAGTATCCTTACAAGCAGTGTGCTAGTTAGAGTAACTGGACAATGTTTAGGAATGCAGGAAATGCACTTGGCCATCTTTTGGAGTACTATTCATTTGTAATAAAGTATAAAATAGCAGCTGATTTATCTGAAAACCACCATCAAGCTTTATGAGACTCAACTCTCAATGAAAATATGCATTTGTTATCCTCCCGTAACCTTTTTACCTCAGTAAATTAAAGGAAAGTCAGTTGCCAAGGATCCAGGCTGGGGACCCTGTGGCTCGCTACTTTGGCTTGAAAAGAGGACAGGTAAAGGCGCTTGTTCTAATCATGATATTGCATAACATTATCATTATTACATGACGCTTACTATTTGATCTTGGGTTGATACGTTGCCTTTCTGTGAAGGAGTGTGATCACTTAAATGTATTTTTTAGAAGTTATATGTTACAAGACGCAATGTTTGAAGGATCATTTCACTTCATTACTGTGTATTTTTTTTCCCCAGGTGGTAAAGATCATCCGACCCAGTGAAACCGCTGGGAGGTACATCACATACAGACTGGTGCAGTGACAGACAGGTCAGTGTGTTATGCATAAATTAGCAGTTTGGCTTGAAAGGCTGAGACACGCTGATAAAATTCAGCACATTGCTCAACTTTGTTGGTCAAACATAGGACGCAACTTTACCATCAACACTGACTGGACATCTACATAGAAGGTGGAACTTTTAACATTTAAAGATCCCACAGTTTAGTTTTTTTTACTTCGGTTTGGCTGTCTGGGGTTGACATGAACTGCTTTTTATAAAACATATTTCTTATGTTTTATTTTACAGATTTTTTCCTTATTGATCATCTTTTTTTGGAGCACCAGTGAAACTGACGATGTTACATTTTCATCCAGATTATCCTTCTGCTTTTGACTTGTTTAAATTGTTTTATTTGTAATTACTGATTTTGTAAAATAAACTTTTCAAAATGTCATAAAAAGCTTACTCTTTGTCGACATTAAAACCTAGACATTTCTCACCTGAAGGTCTAATCATGTGTAGGATTTAGAGACATCTTGCAATGAGGTTGCAGATTACGAGCAACTGCAACTTAAATGGCGCTTACAGATAGCACTTTGTAGTTTAACTTTATTGAAGAAATTGTATTTTCTTGATTCTTGTTCTGAGTTTGTACTCATGCTTGAATGCACTTATTGTAATGGTGTGTTCACACCGAACGTTACTCGCGTGAGTTTACTCGCTCGACTTTATGTGGTTAATTCCCGTCAACGCAAATTCGCTTTAACGCGTCTGAAAGGGGGCGGGGCTTATCTCCGTGGCTTATCTCTGTAAAAACAGTACCGTTTCCCCCATCCACCATTAAACTAACCACTAGTTCTGCTTTAAACTTCTTGTGGAAGTCCCTCTAATGTCGGACCATCAAACGCCCCCGTGTCCGGGTTCATAATATCATCCGTAGCCGCACAACAGCGTCTGAATGACGGCCGCTGCCGGCGCTACTTCAGGTGGATCAGCAGCAGTTTGATTCAAACCGGCAGGACGGCGGTGATGACGCGCAGAGCTTCTCAACGCTGATTGGCTTTCGCCAAGCGATTTTTCGCCCGAGTTGGAAAATTTCAACTCACGCGAATTTCGCGTCTAACGCGCCGCCCGGCGAAATTTCGCGTCTGTCGCAACCAAACGCGTCTGTGTATTGACTTTACATGTAATCTGGTAGCGCGAAAAATTCGCGTCGCGTTCGGTGTGAACACACCATAAGTCGCTTTGGATAAACGTTTCAGCTAAATGTAATGTAACTACACCCATTTGGGTTTTTCTGTTCCTGCTCACCTTTAGTTCATCATTTTACCTGTAAAATACACAAAGAAGACAATCAACTTGAACCACTTTAAAATGAAATGTTTATTATAATAGACCAAACATCCATAAGAAGGCAATACAGGCAACATTTATGAAAGTTGGCTAAAAGCAACGAGTAAAACATTTAGAAACGAGCTCGGCCAGAGAGGGGCTCAGGTCCCACTATTCCACCGTGTTGTTCTATAAGCAACACCAACATGAAACAATAATATAACTTTCACATTTCTTCCCTGCAGATAAACAATACAGACAAAAATATATTTGAGCAAAATCTTAGTGCATTTTATTATGAAAACAATGCCACACATTGATCTACTAAAAGAGGTAATGATCCATTTAGGGGTCCTTTCTCTTTCTCTCCAGAGAACCAAATGATTTCTAGCTTGGTAATCCTCCCAGGAGGTTTGCACGCCTATTTTCATCAGGTCTGCTCAGCCCGCCATGCGGGTTTATGAGCGAACCGTCACTGGTTCTGGGGTGGAACCAAACTATGTCCACTGGTTCTGGGAGAGGCAGCGAAAGGAGCGAAAGGGACAGAAGATCAGTGAGCGAGGCATCGGTCGGCCATGAGGAGTTTACAAGTATCGGGGAAGATCCTTCTCCACCACCTGGAACGAAAACAAGAGAAGTTGACATCAATTGTCCTAATGGAAGTGTATTAACACCCGGAGAGACATTACACTACACAAATATGAACAGTTACAGTCACACACATATTGTTTAAAATGAATTATGAGATAATAGGAGTCAGTTCACGTTAGATCCGAAATCCTTCATGTACACAATGTTTTGTCTGGATAGTTTCACATGAAAAGATCTGTACAAAAACACAAAAGCTCCTCCCACTGTCACCAGGGCCCCGTTCCTCGTACCTGGCTTACTGAGTTAGCAGGATAATTTTCAGGATAAGATTACATAACCCAGGCTTTTCGGTTCCACGAAGCAAGTTTGGAAAAATTACCATAGCAACACATCCATAAACTTGAACCTGCTCCAGCGCAGGTTTACTTCAGTAAGCTGGATAAGTTTGTTACTACCCCAGAAACTAATGGCAGCTCCTTCATCAGAGATCCCGTTGAAGGAGCGATATTAGTTAGATTATCGTTTCATAGGAGAGAGTTCTACGATCATGACTATCACATCATGACTTCCTGTACGAGCGCTATCGATTATTTACGAGACCTTCTCGAGCCGTACATTGAACACCACACGAGCAGCCGAGCATTGAGTCTCACAGACTGAGTACATAGCATATATATATATGTTTATATATTGTATATGTGCATAGCCTTGTGCTACATCTCTGTACAGTGGCGGCGATGCTGAGAACATCAGAAAGCCGCTGCATGCCACGCTGCTCGTAAAGTTGATTTGGAGCTTAAGAAACTTCTGGATGTGTTCATTACATTCATGTCCGAGTACATGCAATTAAAGAAGACTCATAATTATATGACAGGGTTATTAGTGCACCACAGCATATCATTATTGTAGAAAATGATTTAGGTGGACTCATGATAAGAATATAGAGAATTTTCACTGCTTCAATTGATTGAATTTCTGATTATGAATACATACAAACATAGATTCTGATCCGCCCATAAACAGATTCACACACACGTATTCAAACTCCCAGTTGTATATAATTTACACATATAGTACATGTTACATCAGCGCATATAGTACATATATCATAAGTATTAATTCGTATCAATTAGACCCTCTTTGGGCTTGTTTTTATCTACTTGTTCTGAAAGTTGAGATCATTATTTTCGCTATAAGATCTCATTTGATGATGCATATTATTAAGCCTATTGCCAGCAGGCACATTTAAATAAATATAATCTGATTGATTGGGGTGATGAGATATTAAAATTAGCCGATACATTTCCCAACACTTACACATTTAACTCATGTGATATTTTGCCCTGCGTCTTGTCTAGCCCTCACAGCGGTGGCGCTGTAAACTAGATTTCGCCAAAGTTATGGTCTTGAATTCCTCATATGCGTTCATGATCATCTTCTGCTCGTCAGCGGAGAAAAAGAGGCTCTTCTTTTGAGTTTATTTGCCGTTGTACCGTTAAATAATCATGGTTTCGGTGATCGACGCTTCCCCCTTCTGAAGTTGGACGGGCACGCGCAATCATCCTGATTCCTGACGTCTGGTTTGAATTAACGAGACCGTTTGAGCCTTTGAGGAACCGAGTTAGCCTGATGTCAATCATCGGGTTGATTTAAGCTGGATAACAGGACATTTGATGGACTTAGTTGAACCACGTACGAGGAACGGGGCCCAGGTCTCTGAAGGCGAATAATTACGTAGCCACATAGGAGAATATGTAAAGCAAATACATAAATAAAAAGATAGTCAAAGTATGCTACAGTCAAGATAAAAAACACTATAGGATCGGTTGCAAAGTACATACACTGGGAGAATCCGGCGGTCCGTATCTCTTCACCACCTGACCCTCTCTGTCGATCAAAAACTGAAGACGAAGAGAAAACCCAAACAGTGAACATCACATTTATGAACCAAGAATACATTTCTGTTTTACTTTTAGAATGAAAGACTTTTTAGAAGCATTTACAGACTTCTTCCAATAACTATTCTGTCCCCTCATAACAGTAACCACGCTACAGAGATGGGGACAGAATACAGGAATATGATTATTTACCTTGGTCAAATTCCACTTGATACGACTGCAGGAATGAAAACAAATCACATGTTAGAAAATAATAAAATAAAATAATACTTTATTAGTCCCGCAGGATTACAGCAGCAGACAAGAGACACAGTAAGATAAAATAAAAAAAACAATGAATATAAATATAACAGTAAATAATCCAACATAGCAGTAGTATATATATATATATATATATAGCTCAGCTGGTTGTGCAGCCTGACAGCAGCAGGAAGGAAGGACAGAGTAACAATTGATTGAGAGGAGGTGGCTCTCAGCATTATGTCATCAATAAACAGTTGTGATGTCACCACTTACTTTCCCATGAAGCCTTTCCCGTTGGGCTGCTCCTTCAGCCACTTCCACAGAGGATGAGCGGCGTCCCCGTTCACATCAATCTTACTGAACAAGTCGAACTGAGCGTTGTAGGACTGTGCAAACTCCTTGATCTGCTCTTCATTGCAGGGTTCCTTCAAAGTAAAACAAGACAACCAACAGAACTGATCAGCACCTTTCAATTACTCTACGAGTGTTTCTTTACATTTTTGAAGAAAAGTTTTTTTTCTCTCATGCCTCCACAGTGAATCTGAGAAACGTTTTGATATATTGAATTAAATGAGGTCTGAGTTTAACAACAGCAAAACTTTATCAAAACATCTGTTTACAACCTCCAACACAATTTATGCAGTATAATCCAATTCGTGCAGTATGCTCACTACTTTCCATACATGTGTTGTTACTTCTTTGCTTCTATTTACTTATACTTTTATTCCTACATGAAAAAGTAAAAATGATTCTAAGTAGAAAAAACTAAGATATAAATAAAATAATAAGGATAATGAAAAATTAGGCTAGTATTTCTTGCCTGGACACATCGTTTGCAAATAGGATGGTAAGAAAATGTTTTGGGAATAAAATATTCCATCTTTATGGGTAAAGGATACTATAATGGGAAAAAAAATTTATTTCAATTTTTCTTAAATAATATTACACTTGTTGATTCACAGTGACGTGACACTTTTCAAATCTCACGCTTGTTTCACAATGCCTGTTGTAGCAATGTGCTTTAATAAAATGTATTAAAAAAATGAATAATGTTATTTACATGGTTCCCAAACTGGTTAGAAGGGAAGGCCAGGACACGAAACCCTCTATCAGCGTACTTGGCGTGCATCGCCGCAAACTGATAGTAGTTGCGGCTCTGTCATTTGTTGGTCTGCAGGTGCATTGGTATGTTGGTGATGACGACAACATCGCCCCTGAGAGTACAAAGACACACACACACATATCGTGTTTTAGTGAAGGTGGGTTTATGGAATGGGATGCTGCAGCAAATTTAGGGAGACAATATGTAATTGTGATACATATATATATCATTTTATAAAAATGTAAATGTATATATATATATATATAATATAATCCTGTAATTTCCCCACTGCGGGACTAATAAAGGATTATCTTATTTTATATATATAATGTTATATATATATATATATATATATATATATGTCATTTTATATATATACAATTTTATATATATATAATTGTATACATATATATAATTTTATATGTACATATATAATTCTATATATATATATATATATATATATATACAAAGAATTGTATATATATAGTGCAATGTTGTGTTATTATTCATATTAATATTATTGTGTATTGCTCTATTTTGATGTTTTGGCTTTTTTCTTAAACTTTCATGCCAATAAAGCCACATTTAAAAATGAAATTGAAAATAAAAGATCAAATATTGATTTACTTGTATTTTTCCAAGGAAACCAAGTTGCCATCAATGTCATTCACTGAGAAGTCATAAAGAGACGTGGCCGTCTGCCATTCCTCCAGCGGAACGGACTGAAAGGAAGAAGAAAACACTTATAAATGCATAATAAATGCATTCAAATAAAAAAGAACACATTTAATGATCATTTCAGTTCAACTAAATCTTACTTTACCCAAACGTACATTTCAGTACTGCAACATAAACCATCAATATAGGTTGATACCTATTTTACCTATAATAATATAAAAATAGCAGCTGATTTACCTGAAGACCACCATCAAGCTGTATTTAGTGTCTTTATGAGACTCAACTCTCAATTAAAATATGTATTTGTTTTCCTCCCGCAACCTTTTTACCTCAGTAAATTAAAGGAAAGTCAAGTGCCGAGGATCCATGAGAAGAGGACAGGTACCACATCCATAAGGCGCTTGTTCTAATCATGATAATGCATAATATTATTATATTACATGGCTGCATGGTGCTTAGTATTTGATCTTGGGTTGGTACTCTGAGTGATCCCACTCCTTTACAGAAGGGCAACGTATCAAACAGATTTTTTAGAACCTTTATATGTTACAAGACAGATACAATGTGTCTTATTTAGGACGTTGCTGCAACAATGTTGCATTTCCAAATCTCAGCTATTATCTCGATGTTTCCGATCCTGGATTTGAAAGGACAGGAATGGTGGCCAAAAATAAAACTGAACTGGAATTTTCTTTTCCCTGCACACGTGGAAGTTATTTGCGTGTAACGTGTGACAGCAGCTGGAATTTAAATGAACCTCGACACAAATGCAAATACAAGAAGCACGCAACTTGTGTTCCCAGTAATTCCAGCTACAACTCTGCTATTTATTTATTTTGCTTTTCCAGGTGGTAAAGATCATCCGAGCCAGTGAAACCGCTGGGAGGTACATCACATACAGACTGGTGCAGTGACAGACAGGTCAGTGTGTTATGCACAAATCAGCAGTTTGGCTTGAAAGGCTGAGACACGCTGATAAAATTCAGCACATTGCTCAACTTTGTTGGTCAAACATAGGACGCAACTTTACCATCAGCACTGATTGGACATCCACATAAAAGGTGGAACTTTTTTGTTTTTGTATTCTTAATATGGTTGAAGTTGGGGCTATATGTATTCATAAGACCAAGAAAGGGAAAAGTGGCTCCGCCCAAACATTTCAACAAAACTAACAATAAAGTATCAAAGATATCAGACATTAAATTATATTTTGTATAAACCAAAATAACAAATCACTAAAGCTTTTACAATTTGTAGCACTTATCTTATCGCGCACAATATATGTGTGGTCCATGAGTGTGTAGCTGCTTTTCATAAAACATATTTTGTTTTATTTCCAGATTATTTCCTTGTTGATCATCATTTTTGGAGCACTAGTGAAACGGACAGTGTTACATTTTCATCCAGATTATCCTTCTTTTAATTTGTTTAAATTGTAGTTTTTAATTTGTAATTACAGATTTAGTAAAATAAACTATTCAAATATAGTTTTCTCGCAGTTATTTAGTTCAAATAATCTCACTCGTTGTCTACATATCAAAACCTAGAAGTTTCTCACCTGAAGGTCTAATGTGTAGGATTTCAGAATCAGAACCATTTATTGCCATCTTTGTTTTCACATTCCTGGCAGAAACTGCATAACATTTAACAATAAGTGAAATTTAGAGATATCTTACGATGAGGTTGCAGATTACAACAAACTGAAACTTCTTTCAGGTGATTATACACTCAAGAAAACCCTTGTATTCTATTTCAGCCCCTAAACACTAAACTAGACCTGTAAATCAGGACAGAAGTCCATCTCCATCATCTCATGTTTTAGAAGCCTACCTTCTTCTTCTTAAAGGCCATGTTGTAGCTGCTGCAGACCGAAGCTTTGAGCACTGCCTCACATATAAAAGCTCAAACCCTCCACCCACTGCACTGATGGTTCCTGTCCTGCCTGCCAGTACCAGGAAGTGAACACATTCCCTCTTCAGGGGCAGTAACTACACCCATTTGGGTTTTTCTGTTCCTGCTCACCTTAACTTCCCCATTTTACCTGTGAAATACACAAAGACAATCAACCACTTTAAAATGAAATGTTTATTATAGTAGACCAAACATCCATAAGAAGGCAATACAGGCAACATTTATAAGAGACAGTTATATTTATTTTAAAAATGTTTTAGTGCTGAAATGAAAACCGGCAGCACTTTAATTCTGCACATTGAAAATAGGTTTTACGACCCAACTTTCCTCAAGCATGCAGGAGCAACGAGTAAAACATATCTTTGCAGCGGCGGCAGCAGCATGTATTTAATCATTCGAGTCAAAACCTCTCATAACGACAGGAGTCACGGCATCAAACAGCAGTAAGCGAACAATGCATCGGAAATATGAAATATTGATGTACACAAGGCGATCGCAGGTTCTGCTGGATTTTAATGAAAAAAACCAGATCAATGATCCTGTGACACACACACACACACACACACACACACACACACACACACACACACACACACACACACACACACACACACACACACACACACACACACACACACACACACACACACACACACACACACACACACACACACACACACACACACACACACACACACACACACACACACACACACACACACACACACACACACACACACACACACACACACACACACACACACACACACACACACACACACACACACACACACACACACACACACACACACACACACACACACACACACACACACACACACACACACACACACACACACACACACACACACACACACACACACACACACACACACACACACACACACACACCTTTGATGGAGTCAGACAAACTCGGCCTCACTGTCCCTGTTTCTGGTCAGGGGTAATTTCTTCCTACACACACGGGCCAGTGGAAACCCCGACAAGGTCAATATGGGGGAGAGCAGGTTGTTGTTGTTGTTGTTGACGTTGACGTTGAGCTCGGCCAGAGAGGCGCTCAGGTCCCTCTCCGCCGCCGCCGCGTCCTCGTCTGGCGGCCCGCTGTCCGGCAGCGCAGGGGGCTCCGCCGCGCCGAGGTCCTGATCCGCATCCTGTTCCGGGTCGGTCTGGGTCGCGGACAGGTCCAGGCTGTCCCTGTAGCTCAGCTGGTCGTCGTCCACGCTCGCCTCGCTCTCCTGCGTCACCAGGCTGCGGGCGAGCGAGGCCCTCTGGCCGCTCTCGTCCTGCTCCGAGTCGGAGAGCTGCTCGCTCGACCCCAGCGACCCCAAAGAGCTTCCTGAACGGAGACAAGCGCCTCACAGGGTAAGTTACACTTTAAGGCCAAATCTTACAGATAATTAAGTTTTTTATTTTATTTTTTAGAAGCAATACATACAGGGTGAATTATTGCATAATATGCAGGAATTCACCCTGTTTGTAGACAACAACAAATGGTTTTAGTGCCCCTCCACCACAACAACACCAAACTCAAAATAACGGCATCTCGCCGTAAAAATACGGCAGCCTGGTTATCGTTTGTACCCGATGGTCCGGTCTCTACCAATCTTTTTTTCCCCTGATTCAACAACGGCACTTAAATGTATTGAGCAGTTTCTTATCGACAATTCATGAAATTATACATGTGCACTTGTTGAATAAATAATTATGTATACACGTCAGTGACGACAGTAGCATCTCAACGTTTTCTCGTCAGCGGCACGCGAGGCAAATTCTTTTATTTTGCATTTTGACGTGTTTACTCCCGTCTTTGCATCGACTTTGCATGTTATCTACATGCACGACGCATCACGCAACTTTGAGAACCGCTGATTGCGATCATCGTGCACTCGCATGAACGCGAGCAAAATTTTAACCGAATTGGTCACGGCCTGATTCTGCAGATACAGACACCGTCACACTTCTAGTGGGTCATAAGTGGTGATTGAGGGTCTATACATTGATGGTTTGGGGGAAATCCTTCATAGTACACCTTTAAAATGTAAAAAAAAAAAAAAGTCAATGGGAGCTAGAAGTACATGAGTGAACTTCTTTTGATTCACATTCTTTGAGAAGTTAGATCATTTTCTTCAGTTTCATATAAACTAGGCTTTAAAAAATAAAAAAAATAAACGCACCACATCCCTCCTCCGTCTTGTCAGATTCTGGTTTATTTGGCTCCTCGCTGCCTCCATCCTCCTCTGCATCAGCAGAGCTCTCAATCTTGTCATCTGTAATACTGCCCTGAACCAGGAGGAGGAAATGAAGAGATTGTTATCAAGAAAAACAATGCAAGCGTGTTCTTTGGCTTTTTTTTTTTTAAATACATCAAAACATGTAAATCAGGAGGAACAGCTGTATTCCAACGAATCGAGACTGTGGGTCGTAACTCTGGACGAGGAAATGGAGCTTCTGATGTTTCAGTTTCTCATTTATTTTCGGCTCTTGCCTTTTCACAGGTTTTGTTCATGCGCATAAATTGGCAGCTTCTCAGGGGTGAAAAGCATTTTACAAATGACTGCAAAAGGTTCAAAATATATATTTACTCCCTAAAACCAAAAGAAAAAGAAAAGAAAAACTAAAAAAATAGTAGTTTTATAATTAGGTGCTGTGGGAAGCGGATACTTTTCTGGTGGGTGCCGTGACATTGGGACCCATTCACGTCAACGAAAAGTTACAATGCAAATGAGAAATGACCAAATATTTGTTTTTGGTGTTATGCATCTACAGGAACATCTAAATAACATCACATTTCATATTAAAAGGCCCACGACGCCCCCAAAAGGCTCAGCGGTGTATTTCAACTAAAACTAAAAATGTATTTGTTTTTAACAGTGGGCGGTATGTAAACAAACTGGTATTTATAGGGTTAAAATCCTGAAAAATAAATATATTCTGTATCTCTTTTTTCCATTTTATTTTTATTAAAAATAAACTTTTGTGGACAAGTGTTGTTAATTAGTGTGTTACAAACATGCATCTGGTCTTTTTAATTAAAATGCTACTGTGATGTCCATATTAAATAAACTGAAGTACACAGGTCTGATAATTAAATCAGTGAAAATATTATTAATATAAATTGTTTTAGGAAGAGGACAGTGGGAGTTTTCTTTTAATCTGACGCTGCACAAAATATATCAAATAAAAGTGCGTGAAAAATCAATATTGTTGCATCGAAATCTATGTTGTTGCTCATCATTGACATATCCCAGACTGTGGGAAAAAAATAAATGAAATTATAGCATTTAACATGAATTATCAATAATTAGATCTTGTCATTTTCCCCCCTGTAGCATTATGTCAACAAACTGGCATTTAAAGTGGGAAGAATTCCGAAAAATAATGAATATTTTGTCGTAATGATCATGATTTGAAAAAAAACTTAAATTCAGTGAAAGTGGAAACCTACCTGCTGAGAGGAGCTGGAAGCAAAGCGAGAGGCTTTGTGGGCCTGAGAGCTTTTGGACTGGAAGATGGACGAGTAGAAGACGATGAGGGACTCCACGATGCGGGCCTGGTGGGGGTAGTCCACCAGGGAGGACAGGGATATGGTGGCCCCGGTGGGCCGGGGCCGCATCAGGGAGGGGCCGAACACGATGCCCAAGTTACTGGGACTCATCTTGTTGTCTTCCTCTAGCTCTGCGATCCTGAGCGCGTGGAAGGATCACCAATAATTAAAAAGGTTTTTTTTAATCAAAACACAGTTTTATTTTTGCATTACTGACCTCCGCAGGTGGCGGATGATGTAGCGCAGCGTAGCGATGTTAGCCTTCGGCAACTCCTTCAGAAGCTCCTTCAGCTTCTCCACCAGGACCAGGACCTCCGGGTCCGTGTCGGGGCCCAGATCCACCAGCTCCGGGCCCTTGCCCATGGCGAGGTTGACGATGCTGTTGGACTCCGCCTCCTCCGGCGTCTCCGCGTCGCCCTGCAGGCTCTCCTTCGCCAGACCCATCAGACGGTTGTACAGGCGGAACAGCATGATGGGCTCCGGCAGCTTGGGGGGGTAAAGGGGACGAGGGGTCGCATTAGAAGGGTCGAATAACCAATGAGCTGCAGACGGAGCCATTTATATTTTGAGCCGATATATAAATATGCAACTATAATTAAAGTGGTCCAGTGAGAGAAAGAAGAAATGTGGCTGAATTGTTGTTAAAGTGTTGTTAATTAGTGTTTTGTTACAATCAGTGCATCGGGTCTTTGTGCCTAAATGTTTAGTTAAAATGCTACTGTGATGTCCATATTAAATAAACTGAAGTAAACAAGACCGATAATTAAATTAGTGAAAATAAAAACATTATTAATATAAATTGTTTTAGGAAGAGGACATTTTGGAGTTTTCTTTTAACGTCTTTGCACAAAACATAAATATAATATGTGCACCTGTCGGAGGTAAAGCTTGAGGACGTTGCTGATGTCGTGAGGCGAGCACTGCGACAGCTCCACCAGCTCCTTGCCGTTCTCAAAGGCCTGGCACAGCTTCTCCACGCGCGTCTTCACCCCGTTCACCCGGTAGATGCCCTGCGAGGGAGGAAGTGGACCGTTTCAAACCAGACCTCGTGGGAGATTGTTCCAAGAGACCAGACGCTGAAGGTCCCCCCCTCACCTTCATCTTGAGCGCCCGTCTCTCTATCTCGGAGACGCACTTGGTGATGATGAAGGGGATGCCGTCGCCGGCGCAGCCGGCCACCTGAGAGAAGTCCCTGCCGAACAGCTGCAGGCGGCCCTGCAGCTTCTTGTGGCCGCACTGGATGGCCAGAGTCTCCAGGCAGCGCTTGTGACACGCCAGGAAACACTGCGAAGGGGCGGAGAAGAAGGAGGTGACCACCACTGTGAAACGCCGGTGAAACGTGTGTTCGATATACATCCCGAGTCGGAGACGAACGGGAACTCACCTCCTCGCACTCGGCCCCCTGGAAGTACACGTAGCTGTCGCACTCGCGGCACTTGGAGGGCGTCCGCAGCTTCCTCAGCCGGTGGGTCAGCGCCGCTTTGGACAGGCCCACGTTACGGAAAGGTCGGGTGGAGACCACCACGTCGGGATCCATGCCGTTCAGGTCTGGAGACGAAAGAGAGACCAGAATCATCATCATCAGTAAATCAAGTCTTCCTCTCAGTCGAGGTGATTACAAATCGGTGAATCTTACTTGGAGCCTCAAATGAGGTCACGTTCCCGTCTTTCTCGTCTGGGTCCTCATTGGACGACATCGTTCCGGTGGATGACGTGCGAGCAATCTTACGGATGTCACCTGGATTAAATACACAGTTTAAACACCAGCTCTCTCACATATGAACATATAAATCTCCCTTCCCGGTCTTTTATAATGGAGATATTCCGGTTCCCCCTCACTTGAGCTGGCAGTAGGAGACTCTCCTCCCTCTCCTCCGACGCTGTCATCGCTCACCGTCGAACCCCACGACTTGTGGCCCTGCCCTGGGGACGCCCACATCAACAGACCTTTAAAAATCACTTTCTTAACCCCGCGTTCTCTCGTAAATGTCGTTTTCTCTTGAAATACTGGAATGAAATGAACCGAAACCCCGTCGCCAGGCTGGATCCACGGCCTCAGCCGGCCTCACTCACTCTTGCGCTGAGCCTCGGCGTCTCTGTTGTCTCCCGACGCCGCGTCCGTCTGGGCCGGCTGCTCCGTGTTGAAGCTGTCGTTCCTGAGTCGGTGGCCGTGGCTGCGAAGTGGAAACGGAGAGAGTTTAATGAGAAGAGCAATACCACTCATGTCTGTTTGGTAAATGTGAAGCCTCAGCTGTGTCCAGTCTTCATGGTCTGACAGCAAAGTAAAGCGATGAAAATATTCTAAATATATATTACACTTTAACCATTATAGATTTTATTTTTTGGGTGCCTTTGCTCCTGTTCTTGCACTCCTGACTTACTGAGCATGGACGAAACACCTCATACAGCCACACCGCAAAAAAAAAAAATTGGGTTTCAATTTCAATTGAAACCCTGGATGACCGAGGCTCGGCCTGCAGCTCTTACTGTGCCGACGCGCTGGAGGGACAGTAGTTCTCGAACGCGTACTGGACCGTCGGCTGCTCCGGCAGCTGCAGGTCTCGCACGTGGGCCGCGTACTGCTGGCCCGGGTCGTACAGCTTGCTGCTCTCGCACAGGGTCTGGTAGTGGACCGGCAAGGCCACCGTCTGCATGTGCATGAGCTGGTAGTACGAGATGGTCGCCTGGAGGGGGGGGAGGCGTGGCTTTAAACCCGACTCGAGTATAGAATATAGAGCAATACAGGTGTGTGTGTGTGTGTGTGTGTGTGCTCACCGAGCGGAGGGTCTGGTCGCTCTGCTTGATGACGTCCTGCAGTTGTCTCAGCACGGTGACCTTCGTGTGCTCCAGCTCCAGCTGCTGAGTGGTGGCATCCGCTATGCAGGTCCGGTAGGTGGCCTCCGCCTCGTCGGACTACACACACACACACACACACACACACACAGAGAGAGTTGTGGTTTGAGATCCACTGCTGAACACATTAACTCTCACACACGCAGGTCAAACTGCATGTCCATCAACAAAAGAAGTTCACATAAATAAAAAGCTTCCTTTTCCAGAAATTTATGTGTGAGTGAAGATTCTCCGACACTCACTCAAACACACAGTCTCTCTCTCTCACACACAGTCTCTCTCTCTCTCTCTCACACACACACACACACACACACACAGTCTCTCTCTCTCTCTCTCTCACACACACACACCTTTTCAGTGGCTCTAAACATGCAAATTATTTAAATGTTTTACTCCACTGATAAAGCTCTACAGCAGCCGGACACAGTAATAAAATGAAGTTATTGATAACCTTGTTGCGAGCCTCTTCCTCCAGCCTCTTCTTCTTCTCCACAGACTTGGCCGTGGATCCTCCTCCTTCCTCTTCGGCTCGACAGGCTGCCGTTTTGGCCTTTTCGTACTCCTCGCAGCGCACCATGTAGACCTGCTTGGCTTTGCGCAGGTTCACCTCACACTCCATCTGAAAGCAGAGTCACGGTTGGTCCTCACGGTTCCCTCATCATCGTCAGGCTCATGGTACAAAGCACGAGGTCCTACCAGTTTCCTCTTGGCTCGAATCCAGTGCTCCTTGATCTCCTTCCGTCTCTTCTCGTGCTCCTGTTTCCTCTGCAGCAGCGGCTGGACGAACACAGATAGACACCATGTGGAGACGGAGACACACACACACACACACACACACACACACACACACACACACACACACACACACACACACACACACACACACACACACACACACACACACACACACACACACACACACACACACACACACACACACACACACACACACACACACACACACACACACACACACACACACACACACACACACACACACACACACACACACACACACACACACACACACACACACACACACACACACACACACACACACACACACACACACACACACACACACACACACACACACGGTTAAGTTTACCTGGATGAAGGTCTGGGTGTGCAGGGTGGTGTTGGCCTGCTGCAGACCCACACTCTGCTCCTGGTCCTGCTCCAGAGCCAGAGAGTAGATGGAGAAGAGGGGCATCTGGGGCTGGAGGGAGGGAGAGAGAAAGAGAGCGAGGGAGAGAGAGGTTTGATATCCAACACAAAACGGAGAGAGATGAAAAGCTGTATTTCAGAGGGTTAGATGAATGGAGGTTTACGTGTGTTATGCTGTGTTTGCAGGACTGGTACAACCTCTGCAGGCCTTTGGAGAACTCAGTCTCTGGTCACATAGAAGAGAAGAGGACACGTTAGTAAAGTTAAGAAAAATCTGGAAATATGTGAAGATTATCTAGCTGAACAAAACGTGTCAGTATCATAAACGTTTGTTTGCCACACAGTTTATTTTCTGCAATAATCCAAAAGGACGGAACCAGTGCGATGTTAAAATATTTCATCCCTGCAGCAGCTATCATCTTAAATCATTCATCTTAACGAATGTCAACACAATTAGAAGTGTGTGTTACGCTAATTTAATGTAAAATAACCTAAGCTCATAAAATTATATAAAAATAGATTTAGCAAGCTGTTATCAATTGTTTTTGTATTTAATATTGCATTTCCTAATTTAAAGTATAATCCTGTTGAGATTATGGATTTCTATAAAGTTTCACCACAGAAAAAAAGAAAAAAAAAACAGTAAAAAGCTACATTAAAACAAAAAAGAAAACACTTAAAATAAACCAGCCAATTGCAACAAATAATTCAGTGATAAAATGACCCCTAATCCTGTTTATAAAATAATCTGGATTAAAAACAGCAGCCTGAGGCCCCAAAGTGTTGAAGTCTGATAAACTCACCCAGCGAGGTCCTCTTCTCCACGTAGCTCATCAGGTCCTTCATGTACTTGGAGATGGTTTTGGCGTAGAGCAGAGCGGAGTCCACCCCTCCCTCGCTGTTCTGGAGGATCACGTCCACCTCCTCGGCTCGGCCTGCACGCCAACACACACACACACACACACACACTTTTGATGAGTCTGATACAGTAGGCGCCAAAACCACCGGACACGGAAACAGCTTCTTCCCACTGTGTGTGTGTGTGTGTGTGTGTGTACACACACACATGTACAATGAGAGCTAAGTGAAACCAGAGTGGAATAAAGCCAATAAACTGATTGTGATTCTGATAATTTGCAGCCGAGATGCGAAGACTCATATTTTATGATCTCAGACATCCTGTCTTATCTTGGCGACGACTATTTATTAGTCACCGCCATGTTTCACTCACTGTCTGAAACATTGTTGTTATATTTTATGTCATAAAAAGTGAGTTCCAGGTGGCCCTCGTGCTGTGAAACACATCGGTGTAGTACAGTCATTACGCCAGCAGGGGGCGACCCACAGTGTGTGGGACAACATGTGATAAACTCAATAAATGGGGAACACAACAAACATGTAAAAGAAGCTTTAAAAAAAAAAAAAAAATGTTGTTATGTAAGCTGGTCTCAAACTTTGACTGTGTACTTTGTCACTCACCAAATATGGTGTTTTTGTTTTTCTACAGCTAAACATGTCTTTTGTTTTGGCTTCCCATGTTATAAGAAGAGTCAAAAAAAAAAAAAAAAATTATATATATACACACATATATATATATATATATATATGTATGTGTATATATATATATATATATATATATATATATATATATATATGTATGTGTATATATATATATATATATATATATATATGTATGTGTGTGTATATATATATATATATATATATATATATATATATATATACACACACACACACACACGTGTGTGGAGCAGCAGCTGACGGCCTACCCATGTCCTGCAGGTCGCTCCTGAACGAGCCCCCGTCGGCTCCATGTCCTGAGGCGGCGTACAGGTTCTCCATGGACTGCACAGCACAGAGGGAGTCGTTACTGACAGTCATAGACCAACACTCGTCATCACCTGAGGGATGTTGGCGTGGATGTGTGGAAATCACCTCACGTACGGTCGACGGCAATTATTTCTGTCGCATTGGTGCCACGTGCACGTTCTAACTTCTCAGTGTATCACTCACATGTTTCATATTAAGAAAGGTGAAATGGTTAATCTCGGATAAATGGAAGATGGTTGCATATGAACAACAGGACGGAGTTTTTCAGCAAAGCAAATACATGTGATGTCGCTACACGGCTTTAATGCTAATAGCACATTATGCTAATAGCACATTATGCTAATAGCACTGAGCACCTGGTTTACCAAAACTATAAAAACAAATCACATAATTCTGCTTTTTCCTTTCAGTACATACTCTAGCTGCCCTCAACACATTGCACGTTGAACTCTGACCCGCTTGTCCATATATCGACTAGAGGATTGTGGGTAAGAATATCCAGGAAAGCAAAACGCGAGCAGATGCATCAGATTAGGACATCCTGGTATTTCTGGCATACAGCATGTGACAAGCTGAAGACTTTCCTGACATACTAAATCAATTTGGGAGTATCCTCTTTTGGTCGTCTCAAGGCCTTCAGGAGACTGATGCTACTTCCTGTTGACCACGCATCATGTGGAACGATGGGGGGAGTCAGGGTGACATGACTGAGTGAAGAAATGCTGACATAACTAAAATGTGTATTTTGTTACTCACTATTTCAGGAATTTTCGAAGATTTTGTGCATAAACTTGGACAGACTGATGGATTTTAATCATTATATTTAATGGTGAAGTGTAGCGTTATTTCAGAGCTCTTTGCTTGATAATAAAATATATTATAGATATTATTTCCGGTATATTGCTGCTGTGTGAAACCCACCCGGCTCTTCTCGGTGGGCAGCAGAGACAGCAGAGTGCTGCTGTCCACCTCCCCCATCAGCAGCTCGGACACACTGAGGAGAAACACAAGAGACGGAAATATAATATGTGATGAGATGAAAGGTCACGGTGGAAAGCACGTGGCGGTTATTAATCATCTGTTTGTGTGTGAAAAATGGCGGAAAACGATTTGGGAAAAAAAAAGAGGAAGGAGCCCTTCATGGAAAGTCTCCACAGCTACAAACATGCACTGGAGACAGGAAGTGATAAAGTACACAACATACTGGGATGATCTTACTCCACAACGCTCATTATCTAGGTCAAAGAACTAGTTCTCTTTCAGAATCCAAGTAAGAAATAAAAATATGAAGAAAAACTAGACATTTGTTAAAAATATGTTAATTAAAATGAGAGGCGGTGCAGCTTTTAGAAGTTTGGTGCAGAAATAAATAAAAAATGTGTTGTTTTGATTAAGTTATTCAGGCTGAACGTATTCTTTTGAAGCGTCTCCATCGTGGCGTTCGTCTGTTGGTGACTCGAGTCGAGCGGAGGAGAGAAAGAGGAAACAGACGTCAACCGTCTGCCAGCTCACTTCCTCCTGAAGTCTGAACCCTGAACGAGCGCCTGTTGCTGCAATTACTACAAACATTTATCTACTCTGGGTTTACTTTTATTTATGATATATATATATATATTTTTTTTTTTAAAGGAGTAAAATAATATATATATATTTTTTTTTAAAACCCTGATTTGACGGTTTCATAGTTGTTTTATTATCGTTTTTTAACAACGTGTTCGGTCTGGATTCCTCCAGAGGAACTTTCTGGTGACTGGTTTTCTCCTCAGTGTGAAGCAGCCTGTCAGTCAACAGAAAACTCAGAGTTTGGGTTTGTGTCCTACGGTAGAAGAAGAAAGAACCACTTCCTGTTTTCGGCTCAGCCTCATGCAAATGTGTCACCATCGCTGCACTTTTGCCTCAACAACAGACTTTATACGCAATGTGACACACACACACACAGATACAGAGACACACACACACACAGATACAGAGACACACACACACACACACACACACACAGATACAGACACACACACACACACACACACACAGAGACACACACACACAGAAGAAGTTGCATCAGATACTCACTTGCTGCTAAAAGCTACAGCGATGGTTTCTATTGCCTTCTCAAAGTCCTTTTTGTCCGCCTCGTTACAAGACTCGTAGTGGAAACCTGAAAAATCACAACCGTCAGGTTTCAGTTGTGGTTTGAGATCCACTGCTGAACACATTAACTCACACACACACACACACAACACAGACAGACACACACACACTACATGTCCATCAACGAAAGAAGTTCACATAATAAAAAGCTCCCTTTTCCAGAAATTTCAGTTCATGTCTGAAGATTCTCCGACATTTTACACACACAACACACACACACACACTAGTCTCAGAGAGCACGCCCCCACTGACCTTTGACCTTGGAGATGAGCTTGCCGGCGGCGGTGAGGATCTCCACGGTGTTGAGCAGAGGGTAGGTGTTGATGACCTGACGCAGCACCCGCAGGACCTCGCCCAGACACTCATGGGCCACCGGCCGCTGACTCTCCCTCTTACCTGGAGGGAGGGAGGGAGGGAAGAGGGTGAGGCTGGGTTTAACTTTGAATGGACGCAAAACCATCTTTTAGTGGATATTTGTTAAGATATTCCCTGGAATCCATTCATTTAATTGGTTTTGTCCATTCTTGACCCTCGTTTGCCAGTTTGAAACAAAGGCAGCCGAACTATGGTCCATAACACACGATCCTGTAGAACCTGCATCCCATCTCACACCTAAAGGTTCTCCAACAACTATTCTGAAACCATAACACATGTTGAGGACTCATTTTCCGCCACGTAAAAAGAGAAACTTGTTTTTCAAGTTACATAACATAAGTTGGGATTCAGCGTGAGACGGCGTTACAAATATAGAAACTTATTGTTCTAATATGCTGAAGACCAGTCAGAGAGAGTGAGGGGAAATTACTGTTGTTTTTGTGGATTAAATAATATATATAAATGTGTTTGGGAGGGTCAGCTGTGACACATTTCGTTTCCCGGCTTTATGCTAAGCGGCTACTAGCTGTACTTCATATCCACCACACAGCCGTGAGACCGGCATCGAGCCGCAAGAAAGAAAACACACACACACACGCGCACGCACACGCGCACGCACACGCGCACGCACGCACTTTTTCTAGAAGAGGCCAGAGGGCGGCCGCTCCTCCACCCTCCATCCTCCATCCTCCACCCCCCACCCGAGCCAAGTGTCTGAGATGCAGCGACGACAACAAGAACACGGTGACCTGAACATCGCGCCGGAGGGGATGTGGTCATCTCTATGGTTACGCAAGACACTAATTATGGCCACATCTGATTTTTGCGGCTCACGCGCAAAGAAAAAGAAAAAAAAAGAAAATCAGTTTTAGTCTCGGTTGGTTGGGAGTTGAGGACTTCAGTGGTGCGTTGGATCGGGGCGGTGGAGGTGGTGGAGAGGGGGGGGGGGGGCAAAACTCTGATCGTGTCGATTAAAAACGAGGCGTCACGCCGCTGCCAGCCTATCGGAGGAGGAAGCGTGGACGAGGCCCGCCTGTCGGAGGCCATCCATCATGACTTCCTGTTTAGAGAGCGCTCCCTGGGTGGAGGACAAGACTGAACGGGGGCAGATAACGCACACAAAACCTGAACCACTGAACCCATCCCAACCCCCCCCCCCCCCCCCCCCCACACACACACACCTTTCAGTGTTTCAGCAGGTGGAGTCGACTCCGAGGTGGAAAGCTGGAGATGTTTCGCCATTTTGGGCGCGAGCGAGGACGCAGCAAACGAGCAGCGAGCCGCTTCCTGCTGGAGACGAGCATGCGGTCGACTCCGTGGGGCGGAAACGCAGCTCTTCACTTGGAGAGAGGTTCCCCCCCCATGTCAGAGAAGACGACTGATGCAAGATTTACAAGAAACCTTTTGGTGGACAACCTCGTGTCCTCTGAGTCACAATGGACTGGAGCGAGAAAAAGAAAGAAAAAAAGAAAGAAAGAAAGAAAGAAAGAGAGAGAGAGCGAGAGCGAGAGGCCCCAGTGTTTTGTCTGCAAACGTATTCTAAATATACACAACACTAAAAAAAAATTACAAAAAATAAAAATGGTTGCCCTGTTCACACCTGGAGTGGGCAGCCTGGACCAGACATCACAAAGAGACTCCGCCCCTCTTTATGCAAATAATCACATCCACTATGATGGCAAAGACCAAAATGCGATATATTGTTGTTGTTGTTGTTTTGTATTTATTAAACCGGCGGCAGACTTCCTGTACAGACGGGTGTTTTCCTTGCCGTGTGCCAAGCGAACCAAAGAGATGTTAATAAACCTCGAGCCATCAAACAAACACCTAAAATGTATATTTTGGATGTTTTCTTCTTGCAAAATAGCCTCAAATCTGTAAATTGACCCGTGCATGAAAAACAAAAACAAAATCAAAATCAATAACCGCTCGCTCACCTTCAGCCAACACGACGTCCTTCAGCTTCTCCACGGCCTCGGCGAAGCGCGCCACGTCCCTCAGCAGGGCCGGGATGTCCTCCACCTCGATGGCCGTGCTCTCCGGGCCGTCCGACGGGGTCGTGGGGGTCGAGGCCCCTCTGCCCTGACCTTTGGTGAACACCCACGACTGCAGCGGGAAACCTGAGGGCCGGAGGACGGAACCAGAGCTGCGGTTATTCATCGGGCGGAGACACCTAAGCTATGCTATGCTATGCTATGCTATGCTATGCTATGCTATGCTATGCTATGCTATCCGGCTGAGGGTTCCAAAATGACCATCGGGCACGAGAGTGGCGCCCATCATCTCACAAGATGGCAAAACGTGAATAAACACATTTGAGACGTCTACTACTGCTTCATAAGTGAGGCTTTGCTGCTCTTCTCCGTTTAACATCATCGTTAACTTTAATATCTTTAAATATTAGAAAAATCAAACAACGTGAGAACGTTGTGACGGATCTTTACTTTTGTACATGTTGGGGACTAAATGATCCACATAATCAAACCATAAACATCTATTTTGTGCCATGAATTTGCTTTCTGTTGCCTCTCAGGTGTGTGTTTCTGCATATCTCATGACCCCGGCGAGTGCGGATGCTGGGAATCAGACCTGCGGCGCTGGCGTGCCGGCTGAGCGCCGTCGGCCTCTTCAGGGTGGCCACGGGCGACGGGCAGCCCACCCCCTGCATCGCCGCCATCTTGGTGTGCTGGACACCCGGCGTGCCCGTGCAGGACGCCGAGGAGTCCAGCATCCCGGGCGACGTCAGGGTGAGCGTGGAGGAAGAGGAGGAGGAGGACCAGGACGAAGAGGAGAGGCCCACGTCGCCCGCATCCCTCCGAGGCTGCTCCTGCAGGCTGGACAGCTGAGAAAGAAGACAAGGGGGTCGAGACGGTCACATGACTTCCTGGCCTCTCGGCTCCACCGGGGCAGCCGTGAGGGCGCTTGTTGTTGGTAAACACGCATGTGGAGACTTTCACAAGATCCTGCGTTACGCAACACTTCCTGACTGCCGGGTGTGGCAAGCAGATACAGAAATGACTTTTATATACTCGGAATAAATATATATATTAAAAGAAAAGTGATATTCTCTCCAGAGACATGACCTTTTGCCTTTTTAGTGCATCATTTAGGGAATTATCTGCCACTTATGTTAGAATTAAACAGGTACAGTTGAGGGCCTGACAAGTGATTATCTGGCAAAGCCAACTGAACGCGCACACACACACACACACACACACACACACACACACACACACACACACACATACCTGCTTAAGCCACACGCTGTGCTTGTTGGGCAGGATGTCCAGCCTGTCCTTGTCCTCAGCTTTCTTAACCCTCTGACTGGAGGAGTAGGGCTTGTAGCCCCGCTTCAGCATGCTCACAGCTCGGTTCCCATTCCGACTACCGCACGAGGCACTTTTTATTTAAATGAGTTTTTAACTCACACACACTGCGGCCACAAGTGAGTATGTTCCCTTTGAGGAGCCAGATGAGTCAGTGCGCAGTCACATCTGAACTCTGCATAAAGTTGGTTTAACAGTCAGCTAACACACACGCACGCGCACACACACACACACTAAACTTGTATCTGTAACTCATAGTGCCATCTATCACCCCTGGTCCGGATCCCTCTCAGCAGCCTGTCCCCCCTCCAGCTGAAGATCTTCTGACACACACACACACACTCACACACAGAGCAGCAGTGCGCGCGGGGCACCAGAAACCAGAAGTGATGCGCTACTCACCGACGAGGCGCTGCTCTGCGGCGCGGGGCTTCCGGCTCGGCTCTTCTTCGAGATGGAGGGCGTCTTGATCAACTCGCGCTTCTTCCGGGCGAACATCTTCAGCGTGCCTTTGCCGTCCATCGCGGCTTCTCGCAGTCTCACGCGCAGGCCCCCCACCCACCCGGACACTCGCCACTTGCGCGCACTGCCGGTGCTCGCGCTCAGCGGGTGCTCGGTGCCATCCGGGCCGACGTGCAGCCACGCGAACTGTCCGTCCGTCTGCCTCCTGTCGCTGCTGCTGCTGCTGCTGTCGCACATCGAGCCGCGCAGGCTCACTGGCGCAGCCGGCTCGCCGCAAACTGTGCGTGCGCTCCCGGCATCCGCTTTGCGCGCGTGCGTTTACTTTCCCCTCAACGTATGAGGAGCAGGAGGGCGGAGTGATTTTTTTTTTTTTAAACTGTGGGGTTTTTTCTGGAAGATGAATTGAGTTTAAATCACAGTAAAGTAATTGCGTCCTAGAGGTTTGACCACTTAACAGTAAGGTTGGTGTAACTGCGTCCGGAAAGCGAACACACACACACACACACACAACAACCGCTGCTTTGTTCAGTCATCAGCTCATCCTTCACACACGTGTGTTTCAACATGTGACCTGGAGGGTTTCACGGTATCCTTCCGCCTCCGCGTGCACCTGCTCCACACGTCAATTTAGAAACATCAAAAAAGTTACTGGAGATGGATGAATACATTTGTACGGTGGGGAGATATTAATTAATACATATTATTGAAGTGTTTTCCTCATCTTGTGAGTGTGAGCTACAGATTAATTTTAAATTATATTATTTTATAAGCAACAGGATTAAGGACTATTTTAACACTAACTCTTCCGTTTCTGAATCTCGCTGCTCATTCATTGGTTGATTCAAGTTTTTGTATAAAATACTTTATTTATGTCGTTCATTTGACATATTTATGTTGCTTTTGACTTTTCTCAGTTATTTGTGTTTTTATGCGTGAAAGAGAAGAAATGTTAAATATCAATAGGACTATCATGAATAATTAAAGGTTTAATAATAATACTAATAATAGAAAAAGTAGAATTGTTTTGAGAAAATGTAGTTCAGATGTTTGTTTATTCAAGATGTACATTTAATACTATTTTATTGTTATTCTATAATAATTTATTTCATTGTATTTTCATTGTATTGTAAAGTGTATTCCATTTCACTAATCTAGCTTTTATTTCATGCTTTTTTACTAGCTTTATATTTTATTTTATTAATCTAGCTTTTATTTCATGCTATTTTACTAGCTTTATATTTTATTATTCAGCATTCATTGGTCTTAAATTGTATTTTCTTTGTCTTTTGTCTCTTCCTGCTCCACATTTGTTCAGTCTAATTTTCATCTCGTCAGTCGTCTCTGAGTCACTCAGAACTTCACTAACCTGAATGCAAGCTGCTCTACAAACACAGTTATTAATACATTGCACCTCTATTGGTGTTTGTTAAACAGACACTTTGTCC
Organism: Cottus gobio; assembly: GCA_023566465.1. Classification (NCBI taxonomy): domain Eukaryota; kingdom Metazoa; phylum Chordata; class Actinopteri; order Perciformes; family Cottidae; genus Cottus; species Cottus gobio. The sequence continues at coordinate 4,283,816 of CM042217.1, forward strand.
TTTCCTGTAACAGGAGGAGGAGCAAATTCAGTCTGGAGAGACATCTGAAGAAATATTCACTAATTAGACGGCGTATTATAAAAGGGAACGTTCACTTCCACCAAGAAAACAAAACAATAGAGTTCTACCAACAACTGTTTCTTTAAATGAAGCATAATAATGGAATGAGATGTCTTTGATGAGGAGAATTCAGAATAAAATGAATCTAACTAAAGAGAGTGCATGTTGGAAATTTAAAAACAGAATGCATTATGGGAATGCCTTGTAGAAATGTTCTTTAATACTCAATTAAAATCCCCAAACTTATGTCAACTTGGGGACAAAACTGCAGCGTTGTTTGGCAAAAATTTGACTTTTTTTTTTAATTTTCAACTTGTCGAAAAAAAGGCTCAAACTCCTGCAATGAAAAATGTGAAGGGAACAAATGATGGCAGCTGTTTATGTGTAAAGATGAAACGATAACTCATGGAGACGTTTGGTTCAGTGCATCTGAAGCCCACCACGTTATTTAACTGCAGGTCTGATATCGATGTCTGGAAACTGGCCTGTTTTTTTGTGTGTGTTGGATATTTATGTGTATATTAATTCAATGAAACTTAAAATTATGGGAAAACGTGCAATTTATGAAAAAACTAGTTTCCACTGGAGGTCTGACTTCTTGATCCGGCCTCTGAGGGAAGTTTAATAATCAGATGAACTCTGTCACAGCTCGTCTAATCCCGGTTTTATATACAAATACAAGTTATGCTCACATAAACGGGTAATATCGGTGATTATCAGTGATCAGGGTTTTATTTCATGATGTTAATCCTGGTAAATATGTCAAAACACAATTTTTGTTTCCCATTTTGCACAATTGAACACATGCACGTTTTAAATCATTAAAACAGTTTAATGTAGAAAAAGTTAAAGTGGCATCCAAACATTTCATAAGTGATTTTCTAATAAAACTAGAATTTGTTTTTAGTGACAGTAATGACAGGTGAAGCTGATTTGTTTGACATGGTGTTTTTTTTTTTTTTTTTTTAAATACAAAAATAAAGAGGTACTCAGGCACTTTGATCTCAACATTCATGCGGGAACCTTTCGGTAGACGTTCAAACTTTGAGTTAACTGTTAAAAAAAATAATACCTCCCACACCTGAACGAGGCCCTTTGGGTGAAAATATTACAAAAGACAGTTTCTGGGGGAGTGAGCTGGTCTCCGGGTCCTCGTCAGATCCGGGGCCTCGTCAGATCCGGATCCTCGTCAGATCCGGGGCCTCGTCAGATCCGGATCCTCGTCAGATCCGGGGCCTCCGGCTTTAATCCGTTCAAACCCTACAGCTCCGTCGCTGGACCCCATTCGAAGTCCTCCGCCTCGTCGTCCTCCGAGCTGTCGCTGCCTCGGATCTGCGTCCGTCTGAACTGGACGGCCTGGTGATGATGCGCTAGCCTGTGGAAAGAGCAGGAAAAAGGGGGCGGGGTTAGTGCTTTGCAGCCATGGGCGTGGCTTTACTGAGGCGGCGGGAAGACGACTTACACGATGAACTGAGGGCCCTTCTTCTCCTCGGCGGCTTCCTGAGGCTCTGCAGCGCGAGCCTGGAGGAAAGGAAGCGTTTTAGTTTCTCACGACTTATCCACTGAAACTTGGTTTGAACTGAACAAACATCATAATCCAAACGGCACTTTTGTGTTTTTTTAAGTGCTTTTACAACATTTCTCGTATCCTGACAATTATACTTTCTTATTACACGCTTTCTGAAATTGTATGACTAAATATTCAAATGATCTTATCAAATATCGGCTAATTTGCAGAACAGAAATTTGAACACTGAACATAGTTTTACTAATACAAGCCGACTGTGAATGACACATGAACTTCGTGGGAAAATTTTGGTTGGCTACCAAAAAATTGCTGTTTGGTCGTCAATATTCACATTTTTGTGTGTTCATACTACATAATATTAATAATATAGAAACAGTAATGTGACGATTACTGACATAAAAATATTTTTTTTTACGATAAATATTCAGTTTCCTCAAAGTGCAAATTACCAAATTTAAATTGCCTGTTTTGGGAAAAACCAAAATATATTACATTTATTACGATAGAAGACTAAAAATAAACCAGCAAATATTTACATTTGACTAGAAAATTGGGTAATTTTGTCAATTTACATATTCATCTATCTTGTTTTATTGCTGCCTCCATTGTTTGTCTTTACCATGTAAAAGTACCTTGAGTACCCTTCAAAGTGCCATACAAATAAAATATACTATTATTAATCAATTCATCTGCCAATTCTCACACACACACACACACACACACACACACACACACACACACACACACACACACACACACACACACACACACACACACACACACACACACACACACACACACACACACACACACACACACACACACACACACACACACACACACACACACACACACACACACACACACACACACACACACACACACACACACACACACACACACACACACACACACACACACACACACACACACACACACACACACACACACACACACACACACACACACACCTGTTGTAGCTTCTGCTCGATCATGGACAGGCTCGGGCTCTCGGGCTGCACGTCGGCGTACGTGGGCTCGGCGTACGAGTACCGGGTCGAGGGGTCGGGGGCGATGAAGTCCGGGGGCCCCTCCGACGGGGTGGTGGGTGCGATCACATCCAGGGCGCTGAAGTCAGAGTCTGTGAAGCTGCGATGCGAGAAGTCTTCTTCCTCCTCCTCCTCCTCCTCCTCCTCCTCCTCTTCGTCGGCGGCCGGCGGGCTGTAGCTCTCCTGCCGCGCCACTCGGGGCTCGGGCACGTGCATCAGCGGCGGGATTTCGGGTTCGGACTCCTCGTCCGAGTTGGGGCTGAGGCTCCCCGAGGCGGGCTCGGACGACCGGGCCAGAGCGGCCCCGGCTACCCGGGAGCCCTTGGAGAGCTCGGCGGATTTCTGACCCGGGTACGCCTCCTCCAGGTCCTCGTTGTCGGTGTAGACCTCTCCGTCCGTGTCCTCCAGGTCGCTGGCGGCGCTCAGGTAGTCGGACTGGGTTTGGTCCAGAGCGTCCAGGTCCTGCTCGCCACCGCTCTCCAGCTGGACAGAAAAAACATCTGAGTCACTACGGCAAGAGACGTGGGACAAACTAAAATAGATTACTCTTTAGAATTAACTTTAATACTTTTAACTGTTTAAATCTGCCAAAAAACATCCAATTACATGATAAAGATTTACTCTAATTGAGCAACTTTCACTTATTTTTATGTTTTACGTCTTCGCATAAAAGACAAAACCAAGTTTCAGGTGAATTTTAAGCCTGTAAATGTAAGTATCTCATGATCTCTTTTGGGTTGATGAATGTTCACAACAACTGGAGCCGTGACTTACCATTTACTGAACTATTCAAAAAATGAAAGGCTTTAGAAAATGCAAGGTTATGAATGCATTTCTTCAAGGTTGACGAATATTTTTCATTTAACTGAAGCAACAAAATAAATATATATATTTTATCCGGGAACTGGAGTTGTTGTGTCCATCTATGCAAAAGCCAGAAGAGGAAATAGAACAGAGTATTTTTACCTCCTCGATCGGGTAGTTTATTCGTGTTAACGTGGTGTTTTAAAGGGTTATTGGTAGTTTGCAGTCACACAAGAATACAAACAAATAACCGATTGAGGCAAACTAGCAACCCCCGTTGAGCTGGGAGGTAAAATGACTGTTTAAATTTTTTTTAATAAAGTCTGGTGGCTTTGAAGATAGCAAAGGAAGTATAGCTGTCAGATGGCAAAGGAAACTGACAAAAATATTCTAAATATAGCGTACACTTAATTATTAGGTTATTGATTCTGTGCCAACACCTGCATGTAAAAGTACCTGATACAACCACACTTCAAAACTGTCCCTTTAAAAGAAAGAGAAACCGGTTTGAATGTGAAACAATAAGGCGTGTGTGTGTGTGTGTGTGTGTCCTACCTTCACTTCAGACACCCAGACCGGTTTGGACTGTTGGTGGCGGATCTTCTCCTTCAGACTGTCGTACCAAACGTTGGAGCCGGGCTGCAGGTCAATACGTGCTGGAGGAAGAAGAACATGGTGGAAAGTGGGTCAGGGTCAAGGTTAGAATAAAGAAATGAACTCTTACAGTCTGTTGCACGTTCAAATAGCGACCGGGACGGACTCTACCTGAGAAAAGGTGGCTGCAGTGCTTCCTCAGCTTCAGGGCCTGGGTGTACAGGCGTCTGGAGCTCTTGGTGGAGTCGGGGCTGTACTTCTGCCTCATGGCCTTCACGTCCTTGCGGCTGTGCGGGTCCAGGAACAGAACCATGGGGTGGTACTGGATGTAGTTCAGCCTCTCCACTGCAGTGGGAGTGATGTCCAGGAGAGGGTGCTTGTCCTGGGGAACGAGGGGAGCAGAAACAGGGGGTGAGGGGGCGAAAGGAAACGAGAGGCTTTTTGGTGTTGAGAGTGAGATTTAATCATTTATTAATCAGATGCATATTTTAGTTAAATGGCTGAAGGAGATAGGAATTTTGTTTCATTGAAAATAAAATATAATAAAAAAGCATGCTTAAGCATGTCGAAAAAAGTTATTGTATGTCGAAATAAGTCATAATAAAGTTAATTGTATAGTATGTCATAGTATTGGATAAATTAGTCTAGATTTCGCTTTTCTTTATCTAATATTATAATACAACATTTATTTCTTTGCCATGTTTTATTTACATTATTATTTTCCTATTTCCTTTATTTGTAACATTTGTGCGCCTTGTGAAATGTCTGAATGAGTGATTGTGTATTGAGAAGCACAAGTTTGTATACAGATGTACAAAAAACGGATGTACAAAAAAAAAGAAAACATGTTTTGTATGTTTGTACACGTTTCTTTTGTTATTATGATTTAAATCTCATTAAAACAACATTTGTGTCTGCTGTCCACTGAAGCCTCACCTTCTCTGCTATCCTCCTCACGGTGTCCAGTTTAATGACCGTGGAGCCGCCGTCTCCTCCTCCGCTGCGAGGAACCATGTCTGCAGATGCAAGACGCAAAAATTAAACATTTATGACGCGGGCAGCTACAAAAACTGAGAGAAAAAAAAAGGTGTCGCACAGACTTTGATGAGGAGTCTTGAGAGAAAGAAGAAACCAACCTGCCGCCTCATATTCATCAGGCTTCTCTCTGGACAGCTTCTCCATGGCGATGTCGTTAAGAGGACCCAGAATGACGATGGGTCGCTTGAAATTAGCTGGAGACACAAACAGATTCAAGGTTATTGAAACACGAGGATTTCACACAACCTCATCAATGTTAAACAACAACAACACACCAACCTTCTCTGAGCAGGACCCTCTCGTAGGCCGGGAACTTCCCCTGAATGGTGAGCTGCAGCAGGTCGTCGCGAGACCGGCGGATGTTCTTGTCGTTCTTTTTGTTCCCTCTGAGCCCCCGTAGTTTCCAGAACTCCGCCCTCGGCCCGGCCACCTGCCGCTCCCCGCTCACCCGCTGCGCCTGCTCGATGCTGGCCAGCGTCTCCGCCCTGAAGGGGGGGGGACAAAGACGGATGTGAGACCCGACATGTTGAGCTAGAAACCCTCATCCCTTATCCTCCCCCGCCTCCCGACTCCTCCCCCACCTGGCCTGGTTGGGGATGGTGCCCTTGTCCATCTCGTGCAGGTCGTTGCCCATGCGGCTGGCCAGCCAGTGGCCCATCTTCCCGCGGTGCATGGTGTCCACCACCCTGAACACCTCCCCCCGGGTGAAGCTCAGGCCCACGGGGCCTTCGGCCTCGTGGTCAAAGTGGGTGCGGATGTAGAAGTTGTCGGCCAGGTTGGACTTGATGATCTTCTTGTAGACTGAGGAGAGGGAAAGATGGAGGTGCATCCAGTCACTGATCGAGCAGCTTTTTTTTTTTTTTAAGTGTCATCCGAGAGGTCTGGTGGTGAGCTTACTGTCCATCTTGTTCTGGGTGCAGATCTCAACCTGGCCGCCTTTCTTGATGTTCAGGAGGAAGTTGGCGGCCTCTTCTCGAGTGAAATGACCAAAATCTACTTTATTCACCTGAACAAAGGAGACACGAGTTAAAGTTTAAAAAACTAATAAGACATCGTTATCTGTGACCCGTGTGTCTGTTTTTCCATGTCCATCTCCACCTGCTCTACAAAAAAGCCTCTCAGACCCCTAAGCTCCGCCTACTTAGATTTCCCGCCATTTTGAATTATGTGAAAAACACCCTTTTTGCGGTTTTCTCCGACATGCTTGGTCCGATTCATACCAAACCTGCTGTGCATCATGATTGGTGGTGTATCATCATAACTGATGTGAAAGCTTTCTGATATCTCATTGCGTTTAAGAGATAATGACCAATGAACATCTTAGGGGGCGTGTTTTGTTTTGCAATGCTCATAACTTTAAAACTATTTGTCCTAAAACCTTTCAGATTGGCAGCATTTGTGCACATTGCATCCCTCAACATGCATTAAATCTTACGTGCAATTTAGTTTCTAGATGTTGAAATTAAGCTAAAAAAGGTTCAAACTGCACTATTTCGTTTTTAGTGTCCTCACCTGCATGATCTGGTCTCCCTCCTTCATTCCCTCTTCGTACGCCGGGCTGTTCGGCTGAACGCCGCCTACGAAGATGCCGACGTCGTTGCCCCCCACCAGCCTCAGGCCCACGCTGCCCTCCTTGGCAAACGACACCGTGTGAACGTCTGAGCTGTACCTGAGAGCCAGGGGAACAATTAGCAACGCGGCCGGTTCTGTGGAGAGGAATCACCCGGCTCAAAGAGGAGGATCACTGACCCTGGATTGGGTCCCGGGTACGAGTCTGGAGGAAGGGAGTAGATGGGCTCCTCTTCAGGAGGCTTGGCTGGAAGAGAAATGGAAAAGATGAGACTCTCTGCTGGTGCTGCTGATGTATATTTTATTTGTTGTCCATTAATCTTGGTATTTAGCACAATTAATCACACAGCTCAAAGAAATATAATTAAAGCTGGCAAACATCTATAACCTTTCAGTATATTGTAATTTACAGAAAACTGGACTGCTTTGCTTCTCTTTGGCCAATCACAGGTCAGTTCAGAGAAAGAGAGCGTTCCTATTGGCCGTTCTACAAATGCAGATGTACGTGCGAGTCCTTTCGGTGAAAGAATATTACAGAATATTACTTTAGATATTGTAGCTCACTAGATCTTCAAATCCCAGAATGTCGTCTGGAAGGCTCCACACGTTTGCAAAGAAAACCTCTATATGAGGGCAACGGGAAGTTATTGTATGAAGCCAGCGCTCGTCTGGTGGGCGGGGCTTAGAGCCGAGAGGGGTCGGCTGCAGGATAAGAGTTGTATTTTCAAATTCCGCCATTTTTATTTTGCCTTTTCAGCAAACTCCCTAACCAGGGGAACAACTGACACCAAAACTAAACTGACTACTCCAGCTTTAAAATAAATAACAAAGTATTTCCCCGTCAATCGGGGCGCCTCAGCTCCATCGTTAGCCTTACAGTAGGTCGGCGGGTTGCTGTGCGCTGAAACGCCAGACTTCAGGGTGTCGTTCCCATTTGTGGCACGAGGAACTCTGTGAGGGGGAGAAAACATCAGCTGTGACACATCTGTGTAATAACACATTTCAGTGGCCAAATTGAGTTTTTAATGACACAGGTTTGATTCAGTTGAAGCGTGCACGTGAAGCGTGCACGTGAAGCGTGCACGTGAAGCGTGCACGTGAAGCGCTCCGTCGTACCTGCGGCGGTTGTCGTCCCGCTCAGAGCTCCCGGACCTCCTGAGGTGCAACAGCTGGTCCGACTCTGAGGAATCTGACCAACAGAGACAAAAACATGCTCTAAACATATGATGGCAACAACGAGGAGGAGGAGGAGGAGGAGGAGGAAGAGTAAACTGACCGTCAGGAAGAGGTGTGGTGGGAGGCGGGATGCGGCGAGAAGGCTCCTGCTGCACGGCGACAGACGTGGGTTTGATATCAGGCAGGACTCTGATCGGAAGACAAGCAACAAAACGTAATTTAACCTTTTTTTTTGGTCATCTTGTGAAATAACAAGAAACATAAGATTGTTAACTCAGAAAAACTTGTTTTGCACGTGACGGTGTCACGTGCATCAGTGGAGATAAACCGGTCGGACATCCTGTCGGCATCGCTGCACACAGTTACTCCAAAAAGGTGCCAAACACTGCTGCACATGTTTACATTACATTTAGCTGACTCTTTTATCCAAAGCGACTTACAATACGTTTACAGGTGCATGCATTCAAAGTTCTAGTTTTTTGTATAATCAAGTTGCAGGGGGGGTGGGGGAGGGGTGTCATGGTGGGTTTGGGTGGCACTGAGGATGCAGCGCCGGTGTCTGCAAGATAGAGATCGAGATACCAGCGGGGGAGGAGCAGCGGTCCACATCCGGGGAGTGAGGCTAGTATTTATACAACACAAGTACAAGCTGCTTCAGTCTTATTTCTGTTTGTGCTTTAGTGCGTGAAGCTTTTATGCTGACATCATGGCCTCGAGATTTATATCTCGATGGGACCATACTGGAAGAATAAAAGTTAAATATTAAAAAAATGTGCTTAAACCTGGACGGGCAAACTGTAGTGTGTTTTTGCATATTTGATTTTTCAGAGAAGTTTTAAAAAGAGAAGGATAATTAGTAGGGATGCACCGATACCGATACCGGTATCGGTATCGGTGGTCGATACTGCGTTAAATACTCGTACTCGCATCGGTTTCAATGACCGATACCAATAACCGATACTCACTCAACAGTATTTCACTACAACAAACTGGTCGCGCTTTGTGGAGAAGCAACCCCGTGGCGGAGCCGGAGACACTCTTCTCTGTCTCAACTGTCTCAACAGTCTCAACTTCTGAGCAGCCAATCACGCTATCCAAGTTGTTTTGCCGTCCAATCAGATGGCCAGTTTGTCTCAACAGCAGAATCTGGAGCCGCCATCTTGGATCCTCGCTACGCAGCGCTCACTTCTTTCAATAGACAGGAGAAAAGTGAGACGCGAGTACAATACAAGACTTTATCGATATTGTGCTTATTAACCGGTGTTGCATACGTGTGTATGACATATTAGTGCTCATATTAGTGCTCTTGTTAGTGGCTGACAGCCCCGGAGTTACTTGTAATCAGTCCGTCCCAACGCGACGCAAATGTTTCGCGCGACCAGATTACATGTAAAGTCTATGCACAGACGCGTGTGGTTGCGACAGACGCAAATTTACGCCGGCGGCACGTTAGACGCGAGAGTTGAAATTTTCCATATTTAATACATCTATAATTGAGAAGCTCTGCGCGTCATCACTGCCGTCCTGCCGGTTTGAATCAAACTGTTGCTGATCCACCTGAAGTAGCGCTGGCAGCGGCCTCATTCAGACGCTGTTGTGCGGCTACGGATGATATTATTGTAGCCGAGTGTCTGTTGTGTGTCTATATTTGTAATTCTAATAAAATGAAAACACGCTGCAGGGTAACTTGAACCACTTTTTTATCTCCTTCACACACGTATATCCCACAATTCCACTCTTTTCCTTTCCGTTTCTCCCTCCACAATAAAAGCACCGGAAACATAACTTGGAACACAGCTTCCTATATAATTGCTCATACCTAATATTATCGCTTACATTATGAACCCGGACACGGGGCGTTTTATGGTCCGACATTAGAGGGACTTCCACAAGAAGTTTAAAGCTTGGGATAGCCTTCTGTTAATTTTGTACTATAGGCTTGACATAATCTGCAGAGGATAAAATAAAATCTGCCTCCAAATTAATTGCACTTTCATGGAGACCAAATCTAAGAAGTATCGGTATCGGTACTCGGTATCGGCAAGTACACAAAAAAAAAGTATCGGTATCGTATCGGTTTGTAAAAAATGGTATCGTTGCATCCCTAATAATTAGTGTCAGTGTTGATTCCTTGAGTAACACAATGTATTGAAGAAGAAGAAGAAGAAGAAGAAGAAGAAGAAGAAGAAGCAATAGACCAATATTATTATTTTAAGCTCAGAAATTTATATATATATATATATATTTATTATGTTCATGCATTCTCTGTATTTTTTTTAATAAATGATCCTCAAATATTAAAGTTATGTTTCCTTGTGTTGGACAAATAACTTGTGGAAACAAAGAAGTATTCTTTCTTTATTCCCTCGTCACATGACGGGCGCCTCACCGGTATCTGTTGGCCGTGTTGGACTTCATGGTCGCCGTAGATTCTCTGGTCACGGACTCGTAACTGGCCTCCGACTCAGAATCTGCAGGAGCTGCAAAAATCAATAAATGACACAAATATTGTCATATTTAGACAATATATTTATAACAGGGAGCAACTGTGAGTTTATTGTTTGAGGCGATGAAACTCAAACAATAAACACACAGACGCCCCTTCCTCGACAGCACACACACACACACACACACACACACACACACACACACACACACACACACACACACACACACACACACACACACACACACACACACACACACACACACACACACACACACACACACACACACACACACACACACACACACACACACACACACACACACACACACACACACACACACACACACACACACACACACACACACACACACACACACACACACACACACACACACACACACACCTTTCTGTGGCGGGTTGCTGGCGGCGGCGCTGGGAGCGCTCCATCGCGGCGGCTCCCCCGGAGGCTGCAGGGCGACATCCGGCAGGACTCTGGAAGAGAAGAGAAAAGAGGGAGGCGGGAGTGAGGGAGGAGGAAGACAACAGATCTCAGTTACGTTTGGAGAGGGGGGAGGCGGGGCTTTGGCTAATTTGACGATTATTTATGAGAGGGTGAGACTGAAATGTTGAATATTCACCTTAGCGCCTCTTTGGGGGGGGGGGGGGGGGGGGGGGGGGGGGGGGGGAGGGAGGAGCCCTCTCTTTGGTGCTTTGTAACTGATCGAAATTAACCCTTCGGTAGCATTTCGTAGGATTTCCTGATCTGCTGCTGTTAATTTGCGACAACATGCCGAGTAAAACGTGCAGGTTTGTGATTGGGGAACTGGTCTATTGGAATATCGCTGCGTCGGTGGCACGAGTCCTCTGTTTAAAAATCAGCGTCACATACAGGAGAGGGACATGTTCAGTGGAAGTCACTTTTATTTCATCGGTTAACAAGAAGAAGTCAAAACTCAAAACACAAGACACTTGGTACACAAGTCAAAAACAACACAAGGTCAAAATCAAAAGGCTACAGAAAGGAGAAGAAAAAATAATAATCAATCAAAATCAAGAGACAGAAACGGGTTTAATAGTTAAAAAATAATGATAATTTAAAAAAAAAAAAAAAAAAGTAAATACAGGATTAGCTAATGGAACAGGCGTGGTCTGCTCAGTGTCCCAGTCCGGGGGAGGGGGTGTGGGTGGGGGGGTGGACCTTCACCTGTACCTGTATCTGCTGAGGGAGTCCTGGCTGTACGTGGTGCTCTGCCTCTGAGGAGGCGCCAGGCTCACTTCAGACTCTGAGTCGGAGTCTGAGGAAGACATGAAAGATGGCGGAATATTAAAAAATGAATTAAAAAATGAATATTATTCTTCATATTGTGTCGTTTTGTATTTTTGTTTTTCAACCTTCTTGCTTTCTACCACCGGATGGTGCAAAAATAAAATAATTTTCTAAGTAGCTTCAACGGCACTATAAAGTTATCAAGTATATATAATAATAATAATAAATAAATCTGTAAAGTTTTGGGATCAGAAGAGTGAAATTTAAACACTCAAGGTAAATAAACTCACTCTCCAGACTCTCCGAGACTTCATCATCACATTTATACTGTTGCTATGAATGTGATTATGATGGAATAAAGTTTAGAGAATTAATTTATACCCATAAGAATCAATTGATTTGTAAAACAGAACAATAAACACACACACGCACAAGCACACACAATCACACACACACGCTCTGGCTTTAACTTTATTTGACTGTCGACGTGTTTTAAGCAGCAAATAATCAAAGCAAATATTGTCAAAGAGCCGTCAGACAAGTCCAGGATGTGATGTGTACCAAAAATATGAAACGTGTGTGTGTGTGTGTGTGTGTGTGTGTGTGTACTGACCTGGGGGCAGGACTCTCATAGGAGAGCTGACCCTCCTTGGTGCCTCGTGACGAACATCGATGGGGGACGCTTTCAGTCCCGTGAAGGCCAGATCAGGAAGAACTCTGTGTGTGTGTGTGTGTGTGTGTGTGTGTGTGTGTGTGTGTGTGTGTGTGTGTGTGTGTGTGTGTGTGTGTGTGTGTGTGAGTGAGTGAGTGAGTGAGTGAGTGTGTGAGTGAGTGAGTGTGTGAGAGAGTGAGTGTGTGAGAGAGAGTGTGTGAGAGTGAGAGAGTGAGAGAGAGTGTGTGAGAGAGGAGAAGACTGTTAGAAAATGTTTGGTGGATAAAAAAGAAATCACAATTATCCTGGCCAAAAACATAATTGAGATTAATGAGATTATCCTGATAATCATTCAAATAAGATTTTATTTCCATTTGATTTAGTAAAATATTAAAATCAAATTAATAAAATATTCAACAATAAATTAAGTGTTTTTAGTGAACATATTTCTTTTAGTGAAAAAACAATTATTTTTACATGATAATTTTCCACTTCTCCATCATTACAGAGGGAAAGACAGATTTTTCACGGTTATCAGACTATAAAAAAGATTCACTACGATCAACATAATATAATCCTAAAAACATTGAACCCTCGTTAGCGTTAGCTCACTTGTAGCGGCTCTCCGGGCGGGGGCTCCGCCTGCGCGTCACCGGGGAGGCGGAGCGGTCCGAGTCCGAGTCCGAGACCGGCCGGCGGGGCCGCGAGGCCACGGAGGAGGAGGACCAGTTGGGGACCTGAGGGGAGGACCGGGGGTCCGGGAGGATGGACATCCCAGACAGGGGTCTGAGGAAATATTAATATTAATGTTTATTTACACCTCCAGAACATTTGTTTTGTTTACATGCACTCGAGCAATCTGGATATTGTTGTCGGTCAAATATGAATAGAGGTTTTGTATATTGTTATTATGAAATAATACCTCTGGTAGAAAGAATCGTGTGAATAACTATAGATTCTAATATAAATATGATTATATTGTATATTGTTAAGAAATAATAACGTCGGTAGAAAGAGTTGTGTGAATAATAACTATTATTTCTAATATAATTAGGATTATTTTGTATATCGTTATTATGAAATAATACCTCTGGTAGAAATAATCGTGTGAATAACTATTGATTGTAATATAAATATATATTATTTTGTATATTGTTATTATAAAATAATACCTCTGGTAGAAATAATCATAAATAATAACTATTGATTCTAAGATAAATATATATTATTTTGTATATTGTTATTATAAAATAATAACTTTAGTAGAAATAATTGTGTGAATAATAAATATTAATTCTAATATAAATATATATTGTGATAATAATATAATACCTCTGGTAGAAATAATTGTGTGAATAATAAATATTAATTGTAATATAAATATATAGTATATATTGTGATTATAAAATAATACCTCTGGTAGAAAGAACCATTGATTCCAATATAAATATGATTATATGGGATGTTTGGGAAATTACTGTATATTAAAAATAACAACATGACATGTTTTGACCTTAAATGTAAAACATAAAACATAAATAATGAACATTGTGTTTATTAAACATGAATAAACTGACTTGTATTTGTTGGAGTCCCTCATGTCCGGACTTCCCCTCCTGACGGGAGGAGGAGGAGAGGCGCTGCGGTCCGACTCGGACTCGGATGGAGCTGAAGACAAAAACAACAATAAACATTAACAATCGTCATTATTGTCTTTTTTATGTCTCTTTCCGTCTGTTGGGTTCAGGACCGACCTCTTCGGGGGGCGTAGCTTTTTACGGGAGGCCGAGTCAAGGTGGAGCGATTCGGTGACGGATCCCGAGACTTGGATGGAGGAGGTTCAGCTCTTGTTCTGGGTAAAACAAATAAATAAATAAATAAATAAATAATAATAATAATGATAATAATGATGATGCAGATATTGTTCAGTGCCTTGATCCTTAATAAGGAATAATTCACCCACAAATTATTTGCATCTTAATTACTGATCACTTACTTCAGTTCATCATGACTTAAAGCAGGTGAGTCAATGATATAAAAGAGATTGAAGGAAAAAAGAAAAGTATTTTGTTTCACATTATGAGATAATGTTCTTAATATTATTCATATTATGAGATAATGTTCTTAATATTATTCATATTATGAGATAATGTTCTTATTAAAATACTGCATATTAATGACCAATTAAAAAATATTATAATATTTTATGGTCACTGTGTTAACCACCTGTTTATTTTATCCATATAATCACATAATCTAGACATTATGTCAAAAGTATGTGATTATTTACACTATTTATGTCTCTCTCTCCCTCTCTTCTCTCTATCTCTCAATCTCCCTCTCCCTCTCTCATTACATTACATTTCATTTAGCTGACGCTTTTATCCAAAGCGACCCTCCCTCTCTCTCTCTCTCTCTCTCTCCCTCTATCACTCTCCCTCTCTATCCCCCACTACTTGAGGGTGATTACATCTGTTGTTGTTGTTGTTGTTTACCTGCGTGTCCGTTTTTCTCTGTTGGGCTGGCGGGACGTTCTGTAAGTGGGCGTGTCTTCATCGAGGTCTGAAATGTCTGATGGGAAACATAAAAAAAAAAAAAAAAAAGATGGATGACCTTTGAGTTCTTTCCTCTTACACACCGTGGCTCAGAGCTGCTTTCACTCATCCCTCCCTCCCTCCCTCCCTCCCTCACCCTCCAGCTCAGAGCTGCTGCCTCGCCGCCGGTCCTCCTCGCTGTTGGGGGCGCTGTCCACCACCTCCGGGATGCTGACCAGGAACCGGCGGTCGTCCCTGAGCACCGTCATGGTGAGCTTCCCCCGGCTCTTCTCCACCAGGTGCTTGGTCTCCAGCAGCGAGAGGTTCTCCGTGGTCATGCCGTTGATCTGGTCCGGGGAGACGAATCATTTTAACAAAACAACAACATGGGAGGAGCTGCTGTTGTTGTTGTTCAAAGAATCCTTCCCACCTTGAGGATCAGGTCTCCCTCCTGCAGCGTCCCCTCCTTCGCGGCCAGGCCGGTCTCCGTCATGTGCTTGATGAAGATCTGACTGCCCAGCTTCAAGCCGTACTCTGCAGAAAGAGGACCGGACTCATCAGGACTCTTTCCCATCGGGTCGGGCGAGCCGAGGTTTTTCCCGCCCCAGAATTCCTACCATCTGTGATTTTCTTCTTGAGCAGCGTGGTCCTGATGGGCTTCTCCACGGCGTCCGGCCTCGGCAGCCTCTTGTACGCCGTGGTCATCAGCGGCAGCGCGCTGGCGTGCCCGTTGCGGTCCGGCGAGGCGGAGCGGCCGCGGTACCGGTTGCCGTCCCGGTTGTCGCTGCCGTCAGAGAAGCGCCGCGTCCTCCGGGGAGGGTCCGGGTCCAGCAGGTTGGACTGGGAGGCGGCCCGGGTCGGCCGGGTGGACGCCGGGATCTGGATCTTGCGGGGACGCTTCACCGTCTGGAAGGGGGGAAGACGGGGAAGAGGGCCGGAGAGTCAGAGACACGAGCTGAGAAGAACTTCCTCCCAGGGTTCATACACATTCTGAACAATGGAGTTCCAGGACTTTTAACCAAATTTCCAGAACTTTTCCATGACTTTAAACCAAATTTCCAGGACTTTACCATGAGTATAAAACAAATTTCCATGACTTTAAATTTCCAGACTTTTCCATGACTTTAAACAAAATTTACATCACTTTTAACCAAATTTCCAGACTTTTCCATGACTTTAAACAAAATTTCCATGACTTTTAACCAAATTTCCATGACTTTTCCATGAATATAAAACAAATTTCCATGACTTTAAACTAAGTTTCCCATAACTTTAAACCAAATTTCCAAGACTTTAAACCAAATTTCCATGACCAAACATTCAATGGAATCTGGGTGTAAACATGAAAAAGTGATAAAAAGGACTTTTCCAGGCCTGGATAAATAACCATTTCTAATGAAATTCCATGACTTTTCCAGGTTTTCCGTGCCCGTGTAAACCCCGTCCTCCGTACTCACTACGTTGGCGACCTTGCCGCACGACTTGAGGGTCTGGATGGTGTAGGTGGAGTAGACGTTCTCCATGGACTCTCCGTTGACCATGACGATCTGGTCTTTGTAGCTGCGGAGCACAAGCAGACGCACACGTGAGTCCGGATCAGCACAATCCTGTTGTTGTTGTTGTTTATAGATAGTAAACAGTTTCTTTAAGGGTGCCCCGACTTACAACAGCCGCCCGATGGCCGGCCCGTTGGGCAGCACGTCCGACACCACCACGGACGTGTCCCCGGTGTCGGGGTGGGGCTTGTCCTTGCCTCCTGAGATGGCAAAGCCGAACCCGAATTTGGGATCCTGCCATTACAAAGGAAAACAATTTTTAGAGAGACACAAGAGAAAGAGAGAGAGAGAGAGAGAGAGAGAGAGAGAGAGAGAGAGAGAGAGAGAGAGAGAGAGAGAGAGAGAGAGCATGTGCAGAGGGACGAGGGAGGACGGAGGGAGGACGAGTGCATTCCAGCGGCGCTCCACACCGGCGGCCTCTCCGGCGTCCCGCAGGGCGCAGCAGGGCGTGTCGCCACGAAATTCCTGCCGGAGTCTGTGCCGTGAAGCCGAGAGGTCTGAGGCTCAGTCCAGCCCCCCTCCCCCCCTCACCCCCCTCCTCCCCCCTTCAAGCACTTTGAGGAATACTGGAGGTGATCTCGACATCCAGCTTTGACTTTCACTCGTGTGTGTTTGTGTGTGTGTGTGTGCAGCGCAGATCAAACACCAAAGATAAGCGTTAGCTAAACCACTTTACTTTAGTAAATCATGTTTTCCATGTTATGTATTTATATAACGATATAGCATCCCTTCAGCGTAGCACCTTCTCGTCATTTTAAGTTATGTAATCGCACATTTCCCAAAAACCACCACTTACTTTGTTCAGTGTTATTGTATGTTGCTCCCATATCGTTAGCTCCTCCATGCCTGGTTTCTGGAAGAGAACAAGGATATGAAAAGTGGGCTTGAAGCAAAAGGAAATATGTGAAAATATGACAAACTAAAATGAATCCTAAAACATAACGCAGGTCCTTACAGGGAGGACAGTTGAGCCAAACAGGAAGAGTGTGTGTACGACTCAACCTGATCTCGGCATGCTCTCACCTGTCTTAATCCTGCCTGACCGGTATGGGGGAGGGGCTACTTCTGTGTGTGTGTGTGTGTGTGTGTGTGTGTGTGTGTGTGTGTGTGTGTCCCTGAGGTGTTGACAACATTGTTCAGTATGCGCGCACTCAGAACAGAGTTGCATTGAGACAAGTGGGGGCGACAAATATCGGTTATTTTTATTTTTGATAAATTATTTTTTTTATTAATGAAACTATTGGCCGATAAAATGTAGGTAAAAAAAAAAAATATTTTGAAAAAAAAGGGGCACTTCGATTCACCAAAGGCAAATGAGACAGGCGAAAATATATATATATATATATATATATATATATTCTGCTTCCTTTTCATATATGACAAAGAAAAGCATCAAATTGCACGGTGAGAAGCTGGAGGCAGCAAATGGAAGAATTAAAAAAATAAATAGTTGCCAATTAATTTCCTGTTGTTCGAGGCTCTGGAGACAAAATGTTTCCTCTTGCAGGACAAACACAGCGAGCCTGTGGACACGTCTCTACCTCCAACAGGTCGCTGGAGGCTGAAGCTCCTTCACTCGAATGTTTCCTAAACCTCCATTCTGAGAAACCGGCTCCGGGGGGCAATAAGGAAACTGGACTCGATAATCACCTTATCGACGTATCATACCATATATGGACATGACCTCGATCCATTCTGAAACTACACTGCAATATGTAATGAGATAGTTAAACAATGATGAGTCCAGAGGACATTCCTGAATGCATTGTGCATTTTCTGTTAAGAGTTTTGATTGTGGTTTTATTTTATTTATATAAATATTGTTTTTTCGCCTGTTTGAGCAATCTCTTCATTCCAGCCCCCCCCAAAAATAAAAATCTGTTTTGATGACAGGGTTTATAATTTTTTCACATACTGTATTTTAATTAATTAATTATATATATTTTAATTAATATATATATTAATTAATATATATATATATATAATTATTTTAATATATATATAATTTTTAAATATATATATATATATATTAATTAATATATATTAATTAAAATACATATTAAGTATATATATATATATATATATATAATATTTTAAAAAGAAATATATATATATAATTTTTAAAATATATAAATATATATACAATTCTAAATATATATAAAATATATATATATTAATTAAAATACATATTATATATATATATATATATATATATTAATCAAAATATATATTAATTTAAATATATATACACACATACATATCTTAGAGTGCAAAAGGTGCCTGCTGAGTTACAGAGAACGGGTCAAGCCAGCTCCTCCAGTCAGAGCCTGGTCATAAAAAGCAGTTTGTAGTAAAAGATGAGGTCACCACACAAGCATCTCAAGGAAGTGACTCGTCTCAACACAGCTCACATCCACAACACCTGCCGAGAATCCCATCGCTCGTCACGCCCAAACACAACGCCCACGAATCCAAATATGATAAATACGATATGAACACGGTGACCTGAGAGCATACTTTCTTCAGAGTTAAGTCAATGGTAGTCCAATAAAGAATTGAATAAACACTAATCTGCAAGGGGCCAAACTATGGAACTATGGAAGCCCATTTCTACCACTAAAAGAAAAAGAAAATATATCTGTAATAATAAAAATATCCCCTTGGTAATTCAAATTTATTTCTTATTTTTCATATCATAGAGCTCAGATTTTGATTTTTTTCTTTTATTGGCTAAATGGGCTTCCATTGCTTGTAAAAAATATGGTCGCCACAAGAATCTCAAACTCGCCGGAGGAGTAACGGTGGCCTGTGAACAGTGGGCCGATTGTTTGATTTTGGTTAATCATAAACCTGAGACACACACACACACACACACACACACACACACACACACACACACACACACACACACACACACACACACACACACACACACACACACACACACACACACACACACACACACACACACACACACACACACACACACACACACACACACACACACACACACACACACACACACACACACACACACACACACACACACACACACACACACACACACACACACAGTTTTCCTAATCTGGACCGACACTGAAACTGGGAGCGTTTAATGTGTGACATCATAGTTTCTCTGCAGGTGGAGAACGACGGCAGAGCTGAATTAAATGCAACATGGCCGACGGCCATTTTTAAATCGCGATAGAAGGCGCCATATTTATCCAAATGTGTCAAAAACACCATATTAAATACATATTGTGTTGAAGTAAGGAAATATCTATTTTTTTAAATGACTCAATTATGACTTAAAAATGAATGTAAACTGCAATTACAATATTATTATATATATTATTATTATTATTATTATCAAAAGCATTCAGGCCTAGTGTGGACAACGAGAAAAAGAAAAT
This sequence comes from Cottus gobio, assembly GCA_023566465.1. Taxonomy (NCBI): domain Eukaryota; kingdom Metazoa; phylum Chordata; class Actinopteri; order Perciformes; family Cottidae; genus Cottus; species Cottus gobio. The sequence continues at coordinate 4,303,505 of CM042217.1, forward strand.
CAATAAAAATCACATGTCAGTGGAGGAGTTCATACTCAATGAAACCATAATTTAACAGATTTAACAACCGAATCAAGAGGTAATCTTTGCTGTGCATTCAATACTTATATTGCAAATATGCAAAAATAGCGGTCATGCCATCAACCCTCAGGCGAAGAGAATTTCCCAAATAAACTGAGATTTACAAAAATAAATCAGGCTTTTGAACAAAATGTCTGCACTAAAAAAAAAATATTAAAAAAAGATCTCTGATGAAGAGATTGACTGTCTGGCTCGAGCCCACAGGCCCCTGCACCTCTGGGTGCTCAGCTACGTAGCATTTAGCTGAGAACCTGCAGTAATAATCTACATCCTTTGTCTTTGTTAGCAGTGCTTTAAGCTCCTCCCCCCCCACTCCTCCTCCCCCACTTACCCCTTGGTCTTTGAACCGTACTTCCATTTCCCACCGGGATTTTCTAAGCCGAACAAAAACACACCTGTGGCCTTCCGGTGCTCAGTGAACAGCCGGCTCTTTATAGTCCATATAGAGAGTCACAAAAAAACAAACAACACACACTTCTCCCCCCCCCCCCCACAAGTTATCCAACACCGGGATGGAGGCTGCTGTCGGTCCAGAAGAAACCTGACCCCCCCCCCCCCCTCCGGCTGATATTATGTGTAATACGACCAGCCGTGGTGTTTCTCTCTCAGCGGGCGAGCGAGGACAGAAACGGCGAGGAGAGCCCTCACCTGGAGAGCTCCTCCCCCGCCCGACCTTTGCCCACGGACGCCGTCAGCGCCCCGTAATGAAGGTGGAGCTGAACGGCCTCCTCGTGAAACGCCCCCCCCCCTCCCCCCCTCCCATCCAGGAAAATCACAACAGCAAAGAGGAGAGAGAGTCGGAAGTGATGAGCAGAAACGCTCCAGGTGTTGGGAACATGGCTTTTGGAAAATGCAAAGAAGGTTCAGGGAAGGAAAAACAAGCAGCAGGGAAATTTCATCCGCTATCGAACCACCGATCCAAAAAACGTCGACAGCTTTCGAGTCTCCATCGCTTGAACTTATGTTGCCTTTCTTAGATGCAAAACTCATCATGTCTCATGCAAAACGCCGTGGGAATACTTTCCCTTGTGTTTCAACAGGACACGTGTGGCGCTGCAAACTATTTTTCTTTTAACAAATGCTAAATACAATTTATTGTGTTTTTTTATTGTCATTGCGAAGATATTACACAGTTAGTTCAGTAGATGCACACTTACAATTTTCTATTTATGCCTTTTGTGTTCAGATCCATTTGTTTATATTTGAAGAAATTTCCTTAAATTATTCTATTTTTTTATTCAACACAGCAGAAAGGCACAACTCTAAACTTTACCTGTTTATTTATTCTTCAGTTTCCTCACATCGATCATCCCTACAGCACATAAATGCATGTTTTTATATTTTTTTTAAGTTTCATTTCCTGGTTATTATTGATACATTTGTATCAAAACTAAATACTGATGGATACATCTTCACATTCTTTGAATTCTTTGATATCGTGTCACAATCTTCGCATTTCTGAAGCTGTAACCAGCAAAGGATTTGTATATTTAAGCTCTTAGACTCATCAACTATTTATTTATTAAATACATAATTATGGAAACTTTAAGATCTAAACTATAATTAAAGGAACAGACATAACGATGGCTGACTTTGACGTCACTGGAGCTACAAATACACTAAAATGAAGATGCACAAATATGGATTATAACAATAACTGTGCTGCATAATTGATCAAATTCCTATCAAAATTGCAATATGCGTGTCACAATACCATTTTAAATGAAATATTGTGGCGCTGCCAGATGTCCTGGTTACATCATTGTTGCAGCTCCCTGCAAAAAAATATATATAATTATTTAAATATGTTTTTCAATGAAAATAATAATCAGTCGAACCACAAAGACATGAGCACAGATGCTTTCCATCCACTTACGGGCACCAGCAGCAGCGGAGGCGGAGGCTCGGGGGGCTGAGAGCCAAAGTGCTTCAGCAATTTCATTCGCTGCGTCAGATTCATGATGCTGCCGATTTCTACTAAAAAATAAAGTTAACGACCTTCCCGACCACCTCACTTCAGTCTGACCATGAAGTCCGCATCTCCTCCTCACACGGACCCCGATTCAGGTCTGGAAGTCCCCCAAAAAAACACCAATAATCCACAGAAAAAGGCCTCGGACTCCCAAAAGAATTCAACTTAAAATCTAGAAAGCGGAGTCCCGATGAAGACAGAATTCCTCGGTCATTCCCTCTCATGAAGCCAAACAGGTCCACTTGCTCCCACCGTCAGAGAGGTATGCCCGGGTCTCGTTTAACTGGAAGTCTTTCCCAGCAGCAGGTCGCTGGGTGCTATGGTTACACTGGGGGAATGAGAGCACTGGGCTGTAAATAATTGACGGGTGTGTTTTTGCTGCTCCGGTCTGAGTCCGCTTGCCCCGAGTAAAGTTTCCTGGGTTCCTGCACAGAGCAGCGCTGCTGTTTCAGGAAGTGTCACCGTGGCTACCGAGCGGCTCTGGTGGCGTCGCCCCTGTAGCGTGGGCGTGCACGGGCCTCATGTTGTTTTGGTTTTGTTTGCAGTTTGCCTTTGAAGGAGTCACCGGGAGGAGGAGCGCTTCAGGGATTACAATATCAAATCCTGAAGTAGAGAGAGTGTGTGTGTGTGTGTGTGTGTGTGTGTGTGTGTGTGTGTGTGTGTGTGTGTGTGTGTGTGTGTGTGTGTACACATGATAATTTAGTGGTTATAACGACAGCTCGGGCTCCGTCAGGTGGCAAACAGCTGGCCTCCAGTCAGCCGGAGCAACAGTGTTGAATTATTAACGGCTCCTGAAGAAAACGGAGACCGGCGAGCAGCCGCTGCTAAAACAAACACTTGGCGACAGGTGCGCCTCCTCTGGGAGGTAAACAATCACTCACTCCTGAGGCTCCTCGGAGGCCGCTCTGCGTCGCCTTCGTTTCAAGAGGACCGGGAAGACGGATCAGGAACAAATCGGAAAGTGAGCACAGGAAAGATCAACGAGAGCTGCATCGATAGGTTTGAACTATTAGATTAAATCAGCAGTCATTTCTTATTAAGAGGGAACAAATTCTCTCATTCCAGCTTCTTAAATGTGTATATTCTCTGGTTTCTTTCCTCCTCTGTGACAGGAAACTGAATATCTTTGAGTTGAGGGCGTCATCTTGGACATTTTAATAGCCCTAACCACTTAATCAATTAAATATACAAAATGAACAATCGTTAGTAGCAGCAACCACATCCACAGGTTGATTCCCATTCAAGATCCTTATGACAACATTTCATTCAAGTTCATGGCAGTTGGCCAACCCGTCTCGTCTCCACGTAAACAAAAGGTAAACAGGAAGCCAGCTTTCACGCCGCCACATAACTGGAATTCTTCAACCGGGCATCAAGCCAGCGAGCCTCCAGTGAACGTTGGTGACAGACACAAAGTCTGGAGTCTGGAGTCAGAGCCGTTGATGGGGAACAGCGGAGCTTCCGCTTTAAGGGAGGACCGCGATTTGCAAGACAAATACTCTGGAGGTTAATGCAGAGACGGTCAACAGTGTGTGAGCACTGCAAACACACACTTCACTACCGGGACTCGCATACAGATGCCTTCACTCGTGTCACGTGGACACTACAGGAAACTCACAGATGCATTTTAATGCCTCATTCTTTAAAATCAATACAACAAGAACCTGTATTAATCGCACAAAGTACCTTTTGTAAAGGTGCTCTGCATCTTTTTAAGTGATTTGTGTGGAACGTAAAGCTTCCTGCAGGGAGCATGTTGTTCACAATCTAAAGCATATACCCAACCTCTGTCTGCTAGTTGGCAAATGCTTGTTTAATAAGAGGATAAATAAAATGATCCGACTTGTTTTTTGATTTACGATAAAATAATAATAAAACGGATATGATATTTATACACGCAAGATGAACAAATTAGGTAAAGTTGTTTCGTTTTTGGCACCTTTGGTGTCAACAAGAACAACTACTTTACAGCAATATTACTTTACTATTATATTTTTTACATGGCAACAATTTCTCAATTGATAATATATATTAAATAAATATATATATTAAATAAATGAATATATAAATATATACATTATATATATATATTAAATATATATAAATAAATATATATATATATATATATATATATTAAATAAATAAATATATTGAATAAATATATTAAATAAATAAATATATATTAAATAAATAGATATATATTAAATAAATAAATATATTAAATAAATAAATACAATAGAAAATTATGAAAACACAGAGCTCTCTTCAAGCACAGAAAGTAAAATAGGAACTTTCCACAACAAGCGAGCCATCAGTCCAAATGCATTTGCAGATCATCCTTAATCTGACATCAGTAACCACTCTGGTTGGAGACGAGGGAAGAGGAAGATGCAGCGGTTTGGGAATGCAGGAGTCGAAACTATTGTGAAACTCTGACAGGCAGGCAGAAACTTGCATGTGTGGCAGAACCAGTAAGGCGAGGACGAGGAAAGTGGGGCTTAGAGTTAGTTGAGAGTCACCGACCCATCAACACAAACACACAAAACAGGACACACACACACACACACACACACACACACACACACACACACACACACACACACACACACACACACACACACACACACACACACACACACACACACACACACACACACACACACACACACACACACACACACACACACACACACACACACACACACACACACACACACACACACACACACACACACACACACGATATTTAACAACCCTCACACACACACACACACACACACAACGACCCCGGCTGACATGTAGACCTTCACTCGTCCACAGCCAACTGCTTATGTTCTCCATGATTTATTATTCTTATTCCTTCCTGTTACATACATATATTCTTGCTAGTTGCTGCCTCTGTGTTTTGTGTTATTATTAATTTGTCGACTTGGTTTTCACCATTCAGCATTTATTATACTTGTGTTTAATCTCTCGCTCCTTCACTTTACTGTAAATCACTTTGAGCTCCACCGCCTGTCATTAACTTTCTTTATAAATAAAGTTGTATTCAAGCTACAGGCATGTGACGTCTCACAGCTCTGTTGTGAGCCGCTAAATCCGTTTTAAGTAAGTTTATGACGCAGTAATTTACGCAAAATGTGATGTTTTCTTTAAAGTTAGTTCAGAAAAAGGTTTCACTCTCTCTTCAACTTCTACTTCCCGACATCAGACTCGAAACATGACAGCAGAGCAGCGAACGTACCTGTTAACCTGTGCACTTCCGGTTTGTGGCTTAAACTGTGTCCGTCCAAGTAAAAAACAACAACAAACAAACAAACAACTCAAAATCTTCTTCAACG